>WKFP01015394.1:822720-835865 GCA_011057875.1 Pterocles orientalis
CATTCGGAGTGATGGCATTTGTCCTCCCAAGTAACCATTAACGTCTGATGGAGCCCTACTTTCCCAGGGATGGCTGAATATCTGCTTGCCAATGGGCAGCAGTAAATGAATTATTTGTTTTACTTTGCTTTTAAGTACATCTTTTGCTTTACATATTAAGCTGTGTGTATGAATTTTCTCACTTTTATCCTTCCCTTTCTCTCCCCCACCCCACCACACAGGGCGTGAGGAAGCAGCAGTTTGGTGCTTAGACGTCTGTCAGGGCTAACCCAAAACATCCATCCATTTTTTCTTTTCTTCTCTGAGAAAGCTATCTTATATAAACGCAATCTTTCAGGATTACAAGAACCAGATGACCTGTACATTTTTACCAACATATTCCTTCAAATCACTTGTAGAGAGGAAAACACTATAGATCACAGAAGTATTAGTAATAGACTCTTCTTACCATTCTTGGATTGCAAAGTCATCAGGAAAATGTGAATCTCGTATATTCTACTAAAGTTATTATCTTTAAATACTGGCTAGGAAATAAGTCCACAAACATCCAGATAACAAGAGTACACATACAATATACTCTGATAACTTCCACAAAAAAATTCTAGCAAGTGGCAATATAGGATGTGTTGACCATCTGTGGTCAAAATCATTCTTGGGAAGCAAATCCGTTTCCGTCCAAAGTATACAATGACTTAACTAGAAGCTAAAGAATTACTGTTTTATCCAATCTGCCTTGATATTTTACAGAACAATCCAGCACAGAACAGCATCCAGTTTCTCACTTCTGGAAGGCCTATGTCAGGATGAATCTCAGTCATACTGCCACAAACATTATTTGTTGCACCTGTCAAGAAGAATGCATGGACCAATGCTAGTGTCAGCATGGGAAGAAGCAATGCTTAGCTTTTAAAGCTTCTTGTTCTTGTTTATAGCTTCCTTTACAGGAAAGCAAGTGAGTACAAGAACTTTAAGACTTTAGACAAACATAGGAGAAAGGTTACTTGAGGTCCTTCATCCATTCATTAATGTCCAAAAGAACAATGGTTTCAAACTGGTAGTGAATGTGATTCTTAACAGGCCGTAAAGGTCACATAAATGGTAATACATCTCATTGATTGTTTTTTTTCTTATGACTCCTTCTGTTCAATTTTGCAATTTCCATCCACTGTCATTCATGAGTTACTTGCTCTAGCCTAGATTTTGAAAATGGATTTTCATTGGTATGTTGACAGCTATCCTTTCTTTTCCTAACATTTTCATTTTATCCCTGATGTTTCTTTCAGCCCTCTTCCAAACACTTGTGTGAGAAAGGCAGGCTAACATAAGAATCTAATGTTAATGAAAGTGTTATATTTATGCTACTACAAGAATGTCAAGGGTCTGTTCTTAGTTTCAGTGACAAAAAGTCAGCTACTTTAGTGACTGAAGCGTATTTGCTGAAGGTATTCACTGGTGTCACTCAGAGCACAATATGATATATATTTAAAGTGTGCATTACCATACTCAAAGAAGGTATGGGGATTTTCTCCTAAGTGATGAAAAGCACAGAACTACAATTCTATCTTTTATATATATGTATGTATATATATATGCACACTAGCAAAACTTAGAAAAAATGTTAAGCAATGATTTCCTCCCTCTCAACACTATTATAAAGTAAAACAGATATAACATCTCTAATAACTGTTATATGAGTGAAGATCAAAGAACTCAAGTGTAAATTTTTCTTGTGCCTATGAACAAACCTTCCAACTTACAATGTTTTAATCACATTACTCAGTGCAACTCTTTTAAGAAAGACAGCTGTGTGATAGTGAAGAAAAAAAAAAACCCAAACAACAAGCCACAATGAACACACCATCTCCAGAAGACAGGCATTTAAAAAATGGTCATACGCTTAATATGATACAAAGCCATTTTCACACTGTTGGAAGTTTTGCACCTTTTTGGCAGCTTTTGATGTAAGATGTCAAACACCACCTGACAGACAATGAAGTCAGCAAGAAGTCATGTCACAGAGCAACTAGATCACGGCAGCAGCAACTCTGCTGTCATTTTCATCCTCAGTCCTGACACGTGCCACACATCCCTTCTTCTGATCTGCAACTGGATAGCAGCCCCGTAAAAGCTTCTGTGCCTCAGTGTTTTTCCAAATCCTGTTCCACAACCTCTTCCAATTAATCTGGAAATTTTATCCCCCAAAAACTCTATTTATGCAAACTGCTGAGGTCTGCTACAAATGCTCATCCATGCCAAGTTATGCAAGTTTTGTCCACAGTATCAACTCTTTTCATTAGCAAGCTTGTTTTATTCATTATCTGTTAGAGAACAAATATATGGCACAAATAAAAGTTCTTCTAGTCTGAAAGTGGAATAGGAAATGCAGTAAAGAACAAACTTTGGCTAAGTCACAGTTGTTTCATTCAAAACATAGGGAAACAAGTATGCTAAAAATATAAAATACACTGTATTGCTAAATATGAGTATGAAGGAATAGCAGGCAAAGAAAGAGGTAAAATGGCTAAAGTCAGGGCAAAAAAATAAAAAAGATAATTCAGAGACATCTAGGATGAAATAATTTAGTAAGAGTATTAGCTACAGGAGCAAAATTAAAAATTTTGGTTCAATAATTAATGGAGAAATTCTGCTTTTACAGAGATAATAAAGGAAGTTGGACAATGCAGTGTCTTTTCTCAGCAGCATTGTTTCCAAAAGAAAATTTAGGGCAGGTAGATAATACAGTTAATATTGGAATCAAGAAGTTAAGATGTCAACATTAAACAGGAAAAAGTCAGGATAAAAATTAATTGAAGAACTTAGATGAGAATGCCCAGCCTTTGCAATCATATTAGCTGTGTAACAAGCTGGGTTTGCAACCAAAAGCCATGAGATATTAGAGAAATCCGTGAACAATTCCTAGGTGGGAAATGATGTGAACTCCTCCTGAAGGGGATGGAATGACACTGCACAAGTTGTGCAGCTACGAGTAAGGCAACCTAGTTAAGTTATGGGACTCTTCTTTCGGTGATAAGACATTCAGAAAACCAAGCAACCCAGTATCAGCACATTCATGTGTAGTTAAAATAAAACCACCTCAGCGTGGGAATCAGGCATGCTTAAGGACCACATACTGTTCACTGTAAATTACAGGTTTTTAAAGCACTAGGCCTAATGAATTTACTACCAGTTATAGAACACAAATTGGCTGAAGCAGTTTAAGAATAATTAGTCATTCTCTTATTTAAAAATGTATTTTCCACTCCAATTCCACTCTAAATTCTTTCTATAATTGAATAATTATCATGCCTTGCGGACAGAGAAAAATCAGTAAATGTCAACCATCTTAATGCTACTGAGGCAATATGATTACTGAATCTGATTTAACAGCTTCATCTGGATCCAAAAAAGAAACAGACATATATAAAGGACTACTATATATAAGAAAAATAAAGTATATCTTCTCTACTCAGGCAACAATGGGAAGAGCTCAGCTAAAATAATAAATTCATTTTTTAACACCACACCTTAGGAGAGGTGTGGAGAAGTCAGGGTAAAAGAGGAATTGTCATGACTATCCTGGCACAAGTGAACAAACTGGTGCCACTAGGCTGTAACAGGAAACCATGTGGGAGGGCCAAACAAGTTACGACTTTTAAATATGTAAGATTTCTGTAAAAGAGTCGGGATAATCTGTTATCCATGTCCACTGAACATTACAGGAAGTAGTGGCTGAGATGATTTGTAGCTGGGAAAAAAAACACAAAACACAGCCTAGTGAATGATATTTTTTTTTTCTTCTGGTGTGACTTTAATGATATCTACAGACAGAACCAGTCCACATTTACATAGAACAATTTGTCTCTTAAGAGTGTTTTGGAGATTACTTCCCTTTCCACCTCTATCCATCCTTAATCTTGTAAGTGTTACATCCAGCACACCAACCCTGAACTTTATTTTATTTATACTGGAAAAAGTAATAAAAGGCTAGTATATAATATATACTTTCAGATATCTTTCACTTCTATACAGTAACTGAACAAAGTAGGAGAACAAAATTTTTTGAGCCAGTCTTTATCATACAGACCTTATTTTGTGAAATAAAAAATAATAAAAAGGTCTGTTAACCTAGATTCAACATCAAATAAGTAATATTTGCAGGCTGGCTTCCACAGCCTCTAGGGCTTAAATGTAATTTGAAAAACTAAATGCCTACTTCTATTTTGTCTAGTAGTAGCTCACCGTACATTTGCTTTTTCAGAGTTGTCACTTTAGACTACTGGATTTTCAGAAGTACCTTTTAACATCACTGGAAACAGGAAACATAGCCCAAGGGCCTGAACACTTATCTGCTTATATACCCGCTGTGTCTTCAAGGAAAGGAAGATGGAATGATTTCAAGTATGCAGAAGAAATGCTGTCTGAAAGAGGCAAAATAGTATGAAAACTGTAATCACATTACTATTAAGGATGACCTGTCTCCAATACAATGTTTGATTCCTTTAGATATTTTAGCCATTTCAGATCACATTTAGCTTTAATGTGATATGCCATTTATAGTCAAACATAAAACATTGTTTCCAAAGAGAATGTGGTGGGAAGAGGCAGAGGAAACAAACCAGTATTTCTTAATTTAGAGAAAAATTCTAAAAAAAATTAATTTCAAAAAAATAAACATTTTGTTAAATTGGTAAACTACTTCTTCATCAGCCTTAAAGGATCCTATAAAGCTACCTTCCTTTTCCCACACTTATTTTATTATATATTTTAATGGTTTTTTACCTAAGTATAATAATATGATCTATGGCCAGTGGAGAGGGATGATCCTAAAAGAAAGTTTCTATTCCTAAATCTTCAAGCAATGAGAGTTGCTAAGTTAGGGCAAGTTATTTCAAACCTCTGTGAGCTATTCCCCACCTCCTAGCCTTTTTCAGTCTTGTTTGCTCAGTTTATAAGTGACTTAGATCTGTCCTCTAACAGGACATAACAATTTGAGTTGTGTAAATGGGTAAAGCTGCACATCTTTAGAGAACCGTATGCCCCTGCACGCATTATGTGTACACTGAGTTACATGTTGTCTCGCACTAAGTAGCTCAGACTTCCTGGTTCTTCTCTCCCCCATAAACACTTTTCTCTCAATCCTTTCACAAGCACATGGCAGAAGACTTCAGGGCAGACGACAGGATTTTGAACAGGGTGACCAAGTTCCACTAGGCTGTCTTTACAAAGAAAGGGCCCCAGTGATTACATGTAAAGCAGCCTAATTAGATGAAACTGAGATAGAATGAAGTTCTCAACGGCTATATACTTGGAACTGTGTTCTGTGTTATTTGATAAATCATAGAACTTCATGAAGTTGGCATAGGCCCACCTCTCAAGCCTGTCCACATCCCTCTGGATGGCATCCCTTCCTTCCAGTGTGTCAACTGCACCACACAGCTTGGTGTCATCAGCAAACCTGCTGATAATCACAAAGACTCAATTTTAAGTTTTACTTGGTATACAGTGGTAACAGCAGTGCTCCCTTTCGAGATGGAATACTGACTGTTAGTTCAGTTTGGATTCAAAACGAAAAACATCAGTTACAGAATTATTAATTATTTTATATTTAACTAAATAATATTTCTATGCTGCCCAATTGGCTGTATAACTCAGAAAATCTCTAAGAGTTAATAGGGCTACAGATTAAGTAGAATGGATATAGTTTGTGGGCTTTTTTGAGGCCTAAAGCTCTTCAGTGACACCGAAGCCACTACTATTCTGCAAACAACCAGGCAGTGCACAAATAGGTAAGAGCACAGTGTCTAAGCACAAACACTGTTGCAACTCAAAAAACCCCAGTACTTCATATACCTATTAATAGTTAATAAGTGACATATGATAAAAACTGACTTTTCTCTATAATTAATTGTTCATAAACAAAATCCATTATATACTGAAAATTATCCAGGAACTACATCTGTACATCATGAACACTGTTGATAGCATTGAATATTCCTAGAAACTCCAAAGCATAGCATAAAATCCACGTTTAAAAATTACTAAGAGACTGAAGAAACAAAAGAAAAAACTTATCTGTAAGGCTATCTAAAGTATCATAGAGTATCTAAAAGATATCTGGATGTGTGTACTGAGACCTAGTTTATTTTTATGGACAGATGTAAAGGGACTTATCACAAGTGCTTCTATTTGAACGATTTTTTAATGTTTCTCCTTGCTAGTGTGACAGACTGTCTCCTATGGGGCATGTTTCTTTAAGTTTATTAAAGTTCAACTGATTTTTGTGGGTCCTGGTGATACAGCCTAGGAAGAGCATACCTGGAAGAGGTATGGCAGAGTACTTAGCCACCGACTGGAATAGAGATTTTATATGCCCAGACAGAATTAATATATTTTATTTTTAAAAAGAGTACTATGCTTCAGCATATTGTACATAGTACAGTTGCTCACAGAGGACTTCAGGCTCCTTTTAGCTTGTCACAGTGAAACCCAGTCTTAGAATCATAGAATCATAGAATGGTTTGGGATGGAAAGGACCCAACAGTGTCTCTGTATTGTCCCCAGGCTACCTGTCCTTGCTTCCACCCTCTGTAGGCTTCCTTTTTTTGTTTGAGTTTGCTCAGGACTTCCTTGTTCATCCATGCAGGCCTCCTGGCATTTTTGCCTGCCTTCCTCTTTGTTGGGATGCATCACCCCTGAGCCTGAAGGAAGTGATCCTTGAATACTAACCAGCTTTCTTGGGTCCCTCTTCCCTCCAAGGCTTTATCCCATGGGACTCTTCCAAGCAGGTCCCTGAAGAGACCAAAGTCCGCTCTCCTAAAGTCCAGGGTAGTGAGGCTGCTGTGTGGCCTCCTCACTGCCCTGAGGATCTTGAACTCCACCATCTCATGGTCACTGCATCCCAGGCTGCCCTTGAGTTCACAAGAACCAGGATTTCAAGGTGTTCAACTCTTATTTTGCTATATTACATCATACTGATGAAAGTCAGTTGGCAGGAAATTTGAAGCAAGAAGCAAAGAACGTAAGAAGTATGCTCTAACTAAAGAACACAATACATAAAAGGAACACCAAAATACCACCACCTGCACAGTACAGAACAGAAACACATAAAGGATAACAAAACAAACATTAAAATTTTAGCAGTAAAATATGTGTATAAAAAATGAAATAAAAGCTCGTAATTTGATTACCATTATAATTTTATGTCATAGTTCTATGTTGAAAATTTAATAATTCTAATATATTTGGCAGTGTTTGACTTACAACACAGTAGCCTTTTCAGTGAGACAGCATGTTGATATTTTAATAAATATATAATTTATGTATTGCTTTGGATGTGAAAATTTCTAATTAAAGAACTCTGAGCAAAAGTGCAATTAAGCTCTTCCTAGATAATAACAATGATCATCTCAGTGTAGGTTCTCATTTTGCTCTTCTCTTCCAGGACAAGCTCTGCTCACATGTATTCTGTATGTAATTCATTCATTCCAACTGTCCTCTGCATTTCATTACTAAAGCAGATTTCTCATCTTGGACTTTAAATCAATTAAATCAACTACCTGACAAATACTCATTGGAGATCATTATAAGGCTATGAAAAAAATCACTGCTTTCCAAGAATTACATGAGGGAGGAAAATTGCCCTTTTATTAAAATCTAGGTGGAAACCAATAAAATGTCTGAAAAAAAATTAGAAGTCCTGAACATAGTACTGTCAAGCACAAACTGAGAAAAAGACAGATAAAGTTGATTGTTATCATCCAGTTAATCTCAGAAATACAGAACCATTTTATTCTTATTTTCTGCAAGGAAATTTAATTCTCAGAACAAGGCACAGCTTTGATTAAAGACCAAGTTGGCAAAAGCACAAGTGTGTACATATCTGTGCAGTGACAAAAACAATTTAAATGTGCTTAAATTTATATATGTGATCAAATCCTGCCGACAGTAATGGAAATTAATCACCAACTTAAGCCATTTGCAAAATGCTGGGGTCTCCCACGCACAAAATACGTTAGTTTAACAACATAGCGTGGCCCTCAAAATTCTGCAGTTTAATATATCCTCCAAGACTGCAATACATAGTAGGTGGTGGCTTTTAACCCTCTGTGCAGGCAAGCTCTTTCCCTCTAATTAGGAAGAGGGCATCAGAAATACATTGACAATGAGGAGCTTCTGCAGTGCTGCCCAGCTCTGCGTCTTCTGGTTGTTCAAATGCATGGGCTCTTACGCGTGAACAAGCACATGATATTTCAAGCATGGCCTAATTGACAAGAGCACCTGACTGCTGCTGTTAACCAAAATGCCTTTCAGAGAAAGTACTGAAACACACAGAGGCAGTGCAAATTAATTCCTGTTTACTCTCCTTCAAGATTTTTTTTTTTTTTATGAGGAGCAGGAAAGACTCTAGTATGGTCTTTTCAAAGTGCAAAAACTGCAGAGTTCTTGTGGATAGCAGTGTGGACTAACAAAGAGAAAGCAGAAGAGCTGGTCATTGTTGCCATTCTTTTCTCATGTAAATCAGCTGTCACAAACTCTGGGGACCTAAAAAGAGCTGTAGCCTGGTCTAAGACTGTGATGAGGCTACTGGACTATCTGGAGATACTTTTTTTTCCCCCCTTTGTCTGAGGAAAACTTCGTTGAATGCTGTTGTAGAGAGACAGTTCTAGAAACAGAAGGTTTTAGTTTCTCTGAAATTTTTTGTTTCCTGTTCAAGGCATTGTGAGACTATTGCCAATGTCTTGTTAAATCAGGCAAAAAATAATTTTTAATTTTTTTAAGGTAGGACTTTTTGTTCCCATTTGTAAGGAACTACAATTTCTTTTGTCTTTTGTTTCCTGAATTCTCTTTACAATACTCAAAAGTGACAGCTATGTCCATATAAGTGTTTCACAGTTTGCTCTGCATCAAAGGACGTGGATATAAATCCACTGCAGGAAAATACTATTTTATTTCTGAAGCTCACAGACTTCATTACAACTTTCCAACAAACTATATTTTTTTTCTTATTTGTATATTCATACCTCAAAGACAGTTTAAATTACTTCTACACTGTAAAAGGCGGGGAAGGAAACAAGTGCTTCATTTGCAGCTAAAGTATACATAGGCTTCTCTGTTCATGAGAAAACAACCAAGTTCACTTTGGCAAAGGAAAGATCTGTTAACCTAATGCCAAAAAGTACATAACCTGAAATACCAGTGTCATTAATCTTATTTTACCAGTTCTCTTTTCAATTTAGATAGCACTTGCTGGTTTGCCCTAAATACTCTAATCCTAAGGACAAAGTCATAGCAACAAACTCATTCAGACTGTTTCTGCAGGTATCTGAAAAGATGGTACATCCACGTCTCGTATGTAAGAACAGCACCCATGGTTGGTTGGATCTTGTGCTTTTGTGACCTTTATATCTTTTTTAGAATTTCTCTAGGTATTCAGGCCCTGAAACATGTCAGTTATATATTACTGCAGTTGTACAGCAGGATGAATTTTCTTCTTTCACTGCCACAGCCTGGGTGCATTTTGTTTAGACTAGTGGGTAGTCACACTACACATAAATAATTTTGACAGTCAGGAGAAGAACACACTAAATATACAAGTTCCACAGATCAGCAATGAATCTTACCTGATGGACTAACCCCAAAAAGAGTTTTAGAAAACATTTTTTCCTTTTAATCATCTAGACAAGTACTGTGACAGGCATTTTTCAGTCCCCCCTTTATATACAGGGCGTAAATTTCCAGCATAAATACTGTACTTGCTTAGCTACTAAAATCTAACTAAATGAAGAACACTGGGTTTGAAAGAGAAAAATCTACTGTTCAACAGGTGTAATTTGCAGAGAAGGCATACAAGGGAATACAAGGGATTTGGCAACTGAGATGAAGAATTGCACTTCTTTCAAAAAAAAAATATTCTCAAATGGTACTATACAGTTTTCCAGGCATTTCCAACTATAGTCACAAAATTATTAACTTCCTCTGTTTTCTTTTCACCTCCTTGTAAGGGAATTCACACCATGTGAATTCACTGAAATGAGCAAATACAATTCTTTCTTTACTTAATTCACCTGCCACTTTAATTTTGTATATGATAGAAGTTACCAAAAGATACAGAAAAAGAGAGAAGCATTCAAGTGTGTTAACTGTAAAGAGAATTTTACTGGGATCAGGAGAAAAAATTCTAACAAATACATAATCATATACACATAAAAAACTGCTGAAATTCTATATCTTATTAATTTTTCTCTCCATTCCTGCTGAAAGGCAACAAACTTTTATCTCTAGCTAACCCAGATAATCCTAATCAAAGAAAACACACAATCTCTAATGATCCAAAAGGAACCCTTCAACTGTTGACTGGTTTATCACAATCAGGAGCTGGTGCAGCATACAACTGCACCTCAGCTAGTGATTGCTTATTAAAATTCACATTCTAGTGACTAACATTTTAATATATACCATATAATTGCTAGAAAACTTCTCTTGTATTAACATCCATATCGTACTTTTATTTTCCATATAATTTTAGAAATAATATAATACACAATAAGGAAGTATTGCCCACGTGTACAAAAAGTGATGGAAGCATCTGCCCTTGCAAGAGTATCCAGCTGAAATACTACTTCCATTTCAAAGGTGAGATCTTAAATAGTGTTGATTTTGATTATATTGGTACTCATTTTGATTGATAGTATTTTCTCCTTCAGCTAGGAGGATATACTATCAAAAATACCTTTTTTTTTATTATAATAACTCACAAAGTTATAATCTGCAATTGATCTTCAATGACTACAAGGTATTTGGCTGTTATTTGGACCAGACTGTAATAAATGTCTTAAAAAAAACCCAAATAACCAAACAATGAAAAAACATCCTTACTTTTGCAAGAGTGAGAACCACTGGCTTAAGAAAAACAGGACTGACATCTTCATTTTCTTTCCAGCTATTGACAGGGAGTAATGTTTTTGCATCTAGAGGCTTTCAGCATGACTGGAAGTCAGAGATAAATAAGTAAGCACATATGGACTATCACTCCTTAGGAAATTGAGCGAGAATGTGATCTGTACTGATTGCAGATATCTACAAGCATTATATTCAGAAACCCAGGTATTAAGCCAGTATTCATTTAGCACAGAACCTAAACCACCCATCTTGCTGAATCCCAATGAAAATATCAGGAAAATAAATAAGCAGCATTCCCGTGCTATTACTAGATTTTTTTTGGATGCAAGATAATATGAATTTTCCCAAGCCAAAACCAGAAAATAAAATGTGAAAAGAATGTTAGCACAGTCCTGGACTTTCTGTTAAACATTACAGGATGCTGAAGTGAATATTGCCTTGAGCTAGCTAAGTATTAAAGTATTCTACAGAGATCTAACACACTAATACAGTAAGAATCTATTGACAATTGCCTGGAATTAGTTAAGTATTTAAGTATTCTACAGAGATTTAATGCTTTACAGACTAAAAATCTATTTCTATATGGTAATTATAGTCAGTTTTTCTGAGATTTCTCTAATCAGCATTTATAGTATTCCACTTGAAAAGACCCCAAAAACCCAAAACAAACAAACAAACAAAAAAAAAAACAACAAAGAGAACTTTGTCCTGTGCATGACACGTTTTTTACAGCCACTGTAAAAATTCATACATACATATCTACCACCAAAGCAAGACATTTTGCTGCCAGGCATAAAAACTGTGGATCAGAAAAGAGAGCTCCCGGTTTCATATAATTATCCTCTTGCCACAAGATGGCACCAAAAGATTAACAATATCTGCATTCCTAAGGTTCCCATCAGAAAAAATGAACAAACTCTTCAGGGAACTGCACAAGAAATAACTTCAACATTTTGCTTTTGATTTGGTTAGCAAGTTATGAATATCATTCTGCTTACTTTGATAAACTGCTGAATTGCTGTGACTTACCACAGAGTTAATGAATATGGAGAAAAAATATATTTTATTAAAGCTTAAGTTTCCTACAAATTGCACTGAATATTTAGAAAGATATATTTCCTTTTTAAGATAGGGAAGTAAGAACATATGCAAATATACTAATACAAACCAAACAGACACAAGAAAAAATAACTCAAAACCCATCAACAATTTATAGTCTCTCCTAAAGGAAATTTTATCAAAGTAAAGTTCAACAATTTACACATTAAGAATTTTTCTTTTATTCCACCCAATTCCCCCTCCAAATGCAATTTAAAAATAAAGTTTATCTCCAATTTAGTGAACTCTTTAAAAAGTTGCATGGTATATAATGTGAGAAACACTGAAGAAACAATATTTCTAGTTTATAGGATAACTCACTGTGAAATTAATGCTTTTCTATTCCCACAGCAAAATCTCACCCTTCAGAACAGTATGATATAGCAGGAGCAGGTCGGAGTGCACTAACTGCATAAAACCAAACCACAACCCCAAAGCTTTGTGTAGGAGGAAAAATTTCAAATTATAATTACTTCACTAGCAATTATTTCATGTACTACATTTCATTTATCTATTAACAAACCTCAACAAAACAACTATTAAAAAAGTGTTCACAGCCAGAAAGAAACCAAGCATCTCAGAACATATAACTACTTATTCACCAGGAAATTTCCTTAAGTCATTATAACTGTTTCCTTTAAAGAGAAAAGGCCCTGAACAACATCTAGATTATAAAAGAATTATTTTTGTGTCAGTATTGTCCTCGTCTTCATTGCCAGTATTTCTGATTGTACAGAAACGTATCAAGCTACCTTCAAGCATTTTTTTCTGTACATCACTTTGCTTCACTTCATATATTTTAAAGCACTAATGGATTACCCTTGAGAAGTCAGTTCTTGATCGTACATTAGAATCACTGAGATAAATTCTGTTTACTTAAATAGAACTTAATTTAATCCTTTAAAATATTATTTCTTTTTTTTGAAGTCATTATGCCACTATGACACCACATTTTTTTTTGTGTTGTTGTCCTGATAATCACAGAATCACAGAATGTTAGGGATTGGAAGGGACCTCGAAAGATCATCTAGTCCAATCCCCCTGCCGGAGCAGGAACACCTAGATCAGATCGCACAGGAACGCATCCAGGCGGGCTTTGAATGTCTCCAGAGAAGGAGACTCCACAACCTCTCTGGGCAGCCTGTTCC
>WKFP01015394.1:835885-852728 GCA_011057875.1 Pterocles orientalis
CTGGACTCTTTCCAGCAGTTCCCTGTCCCTCTTGAACTGAGGGGCCCAGAACTGGACACAATATTCCAGATGAGGTCTCACCAGGGCAGAGTAGAGGGGGAGGAGAACCTCTCTCGACCTACTGACCACCCCCCTTCTGATACACCCCAGGATGCCATTGGCCTTCTTGGCCACGAGGACACAGTGCTGGCTCATGGTCATCCTGCTGTCCACCAGGACCCCCAGGCCCCTCTCCCCTACACTACTCTTGTCTACTACAATGATAAAAGTTTCTAAACTAGTCCAGCACTTTTCTAGTGCTGAAGCATCATGATTTCATTTGTGTGCCTTTTTTTTTAGTGAAAAGAAGGATTTTAATGTGCTAGAGCTAGAAATTGATGCTGACCAGTGTACACAGAAGAACAAGGAACCAGTCACATCACTAAAACGACCCCACAGTCATGTATCTGTAAGACAAGACTGTCTGGGTGCTTTTACAGAGATTGAGCTGGAAGCATTTAACTGGGAGCTGTGGGATTGATCAACCTAGGCTGCTTCTATCTCATTAGACCTAATTTTCACTAGGCTGTCCAAGTGGCAAAACACCTCTGATCCTACTTACATAAGTACTTATTGGTTGGATCTTGATGGCTTCAGCCATGGAGGAAGTAGAAGATGGGTATTTCTTCTCCTGAATGTACATAACCCAAAATTTAGCAAAAAGTTGCTGCTGTGTTAACACAGGGTCCTGTAATGTAGAAGGCTTAACTACTTTGAGATTTACCACTTGTGTTTAACTCCAGCTAAGTGGGTGTTATTAGAAATGAAAACCTAAAAACTCATTTGTAGATGGCTATTTGTAAGTTCAGTTCTAAAACACCAGCACAACAAGTATAATTTAAACCCCTGAAAGTAACAAATTGTAATTATACTGTTACTTTAAAAAAAAATAAATTGCATTTCAGAACTTAAACAATTCATTTATTCTTTGTCAGAAAGTTTTAGGTATCCAATTTAGAATAGCTCAAGCCCAGTAACCTTTGTTATACACATTATAGATTCCAAAATTCTCTTGAAGATTTACGCTCATCAAAACTTTACTGGGATTATTACTGTAATACACTATGTCTTAGTTCATCATTCTTTTCTAATCCTTATTATGACCTCTAAAAGCTAGAACAAACCAAGCCACAGTTAGGATGCATTCAGAAATAATACATGGGTTTCAGAGTGGGTTCAGATACCTTGCTAGTCAAAGATAGGAAGAAGAAGAGACGTATGACTTTTGTCTTATTTTTTCATTCTGTACATATATTTCACATTCATACTTAAATTTGAGAAAAGAGATTAGGTTTTTTATAATAATCAGAACAATTAAAGACTATCTAGTATAAACGAATAAAAAGCAATACATCTCCAACTTAAGAAAGACTTTCTCAAATTAATTAGTCAATACATGGTATTACTTAATTTGAAACTACTTAAGAAGACCAATTTGAAGGAGTTGTATAAGCAAGGAGAAAAGTTTATATTTAATAAAATAAAAATGTTACAGAGGAAAATCCATCTGTATCTGTACATCTGACATTCAAATGTAACTACCAGAAAAAAGTAGATCTAGTAACACGTAACACAAGCTTTTAAGTTCTTAATCACAAAATGTCAATAAAATGCCCCCAAGTATTAAGTCATGAAGAGAACTAAATCTACGTAATATGCCTGTGGCTTGGACCACTCATTTTAATCAAGATGTCAGCTTCAGCGATCTCTTGATCATGAGCACCATACTCTTACTGAAGGGAAAAAGCATGCTAATGACAGAAAAAGCTTCATCCAACAGAGGGGAAAAAAATCACACTTTCCTAAAATGGATTCGTGATAGTGTTCTATGTCCTATTCTTCTATGCACACTACATTTCTGACAAAAGCCTGTGGAAAATATCCCAAAGGGAAACAGAAGTAAAAGACAAAAATATTATTTAAAACTTGGCCTTGGGAAGTGGGAAGAAGTAGCATATTTAGGGAACTTGGATGTAATATGCTGAAGCAGATCTTGTATTATCTTTCAGGTTGAAATGTCTTACTTCTGTGACCTTAGAAATGAGCAAGTGTTTTCATATAAGTGCAAAATCACTGGGCATACCCCAGTAACTCATTCATAAATTGAGGTCTACACTATTAGTTACTAGTTAGTACAGGACTGTTTTGATTAAAGACTACAGATTAAATGTCTGAATGCTTTTGATCTCTGCTGAAACTCCTCTTAATTACAGTGATTTTATAGACTCTGATAGGTTTGAGTTTTTTATTTTAAACTGTGTGTTTAACAGTAATTCACTACTAGATGACCCAAGGGTTAGCTCAATTAACTGGTTTTGTTTTGGTTTTTTTAGCAAAAGTCATGAGGGCAGGCTACATAGCTCTACATAACTTACTTTGCAGGATCAAGATTATAGCGAAATAAAAAATTAACATAACATACAACAGTACTGACATGTAAAAGTCCTTCCCCTACTAAATGAAATTAAAAAAAAAATAGAAGGCATCTGTACTGGTAATGAAAATATTATCTATAGCATGATGTAAAATTATTGTGAAAGGTTATTTTCGTATTTTTTATTAAATTTTGTTCTTACAGGTAGAAAGAAAATAAGTGCTGAAATACTGTCATTCTCCTGCTGCAATGCATCATGTTTTGGGATTATTTTTTTTAATATTCTGGGGTTTTTCTTTGTATTCTTTCTATTTTTCTCAAGTTTTGTTTTGCAACTATTTCTAACAACTGGCAGTCTTACTACAGAAAATCCAGATCATCTTCTCAATAGCCTCAACATTAAAAAACCAAACACCCCACATTATTTTAAGAATTAAATCTTATTCACCTAATTAGCACATGTGCACCTCTAGTGAATGCATTACTTAGAATCTTCACAATGTAGAAAAACCAATGACCTTTAAATCTTCTTTTAACTAATTTCCTGATGATACAGAGATAAAATTGATCTATATGTCTTTAAGGAGCCTTCTTATGTACCATGAAAGAGATGGACCCAAACAGGAACTTCTAGATTCACACCTTGTCTGATATGTTTAGGCTTAGATATTTCTCTAACAAAGAATTAAACACAAAATCATTATTATAAGTGCACAGATTCACAAAAACAGAGAAAACAACCTGAGGATTGAAAAAAAGCCATTTTTTTAAATGTAAAATTAAGTATAGTAATACTATCCACAGTTTTCAGTCAGGACTACAAGAAGATTAGGTATACTTTTCTCTCTGTTTTCTCTCTCCCAAAGGTGCATAAAGATATATGGAGAAAAGATGGTAGTCCCCTAAAAAATAGGAACTTCTAGATAAAACACACTACAGTCCCAATCCATAACTGAAGTCCATATGCCTGTCAAGGCCATATGTGTCAGCATTTTAAGCTCTAGTGAGGGACAGTATTGCTAAAAGAACACTGTGAGAATGATAACCAGATCAAGAAAAATCATATTGTATTATGCCTGTTAAAACATGTAGAGAGAGTCAGGAAAATCTCAATGTTGTGAGAGAGGAAGGAGTCTCTTTTTTCCCCACCTGTCCTCACCTATTTTCAAAAGGGTGTCCAGATCCCTTTTAAAGAGACTTCATGTGTGGTAGCAGTACCACTGTAAACAACTTTGCAAGGCTACTGGAGCCTTGGCACTGGAGTTTCCACTATCCTAGGACAGGGGTCAGGGGCAAGGAAGCTAACACCATGCACACAGAAACATTACTGATGTTGACTGTGTCTTGCATCTTGGACATTATGTGCATTTGTGGTCCCAGTTCCATGCACCATAGAACAGACAGGTGACTATTTGTAACAGAAAGGCATCTCTACATTTAAGAAATAATTCTTCTTAGAAATCTCAGAACCAGGATAAACTTGACCATCCTCCCCTTATCTTGAATATTACCTCTAAATAATTACAAATACTTTGGGTTGCTATCTCTTTTCTCACCCCCATTTAAAAACTCAAAGATTTTGTCCCTGTATTTTGTATTATGTGTAAGATATGAAACATAGTCAAGAAAATCTACACACAAAACTCTCTTGATTCCAGTGGAAGTAAAAATCAGCTGTACACTCATGATACTTAGAAGAACCAGTGACATCAGTGCATGATAACAGTTCAGTTATATGTCTTTTCGTTTTAGGTTAATTTGGGGGAAAAAATGTCCTGTTGGACATTGCATTTTGAGCCTTGCTCATGGTGTTGTGAACTACATGGGTATATATTATTTATGTCTTGAAAATCGGGATATTATGGCGTTGCAGATTTCATGAGGATTGCATTCATTGTTAAGGATCCTGATCTGATAAGGCTAAGTGACGGTATGGCGTGTTCTTTATGCTGCAATGCAAAGCACTGAAATTGGATAACACAATAAATCCAATCTGTAATGTGGAAGGTGATAGAATATTAACAGCAAAATCATAAAACATACATACATATATGTATCACATAATGTCCAATTCATCATGAGAAATTATTTTTGAAAGGTGTTTTGTTTTTTGTAAAATACAAAAGAATATATTTCTATCTTTTGAGCAACAGAATTCTGGAAACATCTATTTTCAATTGATTTTTTGAATCATTACCTTTACATAAACACATTTAAACGTGGTCTCTTCTTGACATGACTTTCTACTGTTTGAATATGATTTGAAGTTCACTTTGAGTTATAATTAATAGATACCATAATAAACTTACAAATAATTTTCAAAAAAAAGTATTCTGTGAAGAACGATGTGCGTATGGGAACAATACTAAAAGGATACCTGCCATGTTGCTCTTCATTGTATCCAGTTGACTCCCTAAGACTTTGTAATCCCCTGATGCAGACTGTTGGTAGAGACATAGTACTACACACTTCCAACTAGCAGACTTGACTTTATATCCCAGATCAGATGTCTTGTGACAGGACAAGCTGGGAAGTACCTCTGAGGTACTGCTAGAGCTTTATGCCTCCTGCTGGACATGCTTCTTTATCAAAAAAGTGATAAACATTATTTATTTCATATAAGTTAGTAGAGGCAAGAAACAGTAGTGGGAACTTACAGAAGAAATTAAGTAATAAAGAGCTGATATAAAATAAGAGAGAAATGGTACTGTATTCTTCTTGCTAGAATGCAATTCCTGTACAAGACAAAGATTTTTCCTGTTTTGCATCTATTGTACTCACACACACATGCTTGAGGTTACTGGCTCTGACTTTTAATAACCAGGAAGATTGCATATGCAAAGAAATGTGTATAAAGCTTCATCTGGCAGATTTTGGCAGATCTTCCACATACTGAATATTAGACTGATAAGCCAGTAAACAGAACGTATAAGCTCAATAGCTCTGTGGTTGGGTGGTATTCTGGCTTTCCACCAGATGAAAACAGAACAAAGGAAAAAACAGTGCACAGGTCTGGCTGATATCTTTCAGTGTGTAGCAATACAGCCTGGTAGCTGTAACACACTCAACTTCCCAGAGATGAGGGTTGCTTTCAATTGGTTTATTGTAGAGCTGCTAACCCACAGAAACAGGCTAGTTGGGGAAGCTGGATGCCAAGGACTCAAAGCTGAAGAGCTGTAAATCCAGGGAGGGAAAAGCAAGCAACATTCAACACAGGAGTTCCTCTTGGCCTGAAGAGAGATTTGAAGAACACTTAGTTCAAGACAGAATTCAGAATACTGTTGTTTTTTTCATAGTTTCTTGCTTTGAAGTTTTTCCAGAAGCTGGACAGTAGGGGAAGTATTATCTTTTCAAAAAGCAAGTGTTCATATTAGTAGATTTGAGGGTGCAGGATGTGCAGTGTGTGTGTTGCACAGTCAACGAAGGTTTCAGTGAACTATACCTTTAGTTTGCATGAGCTTTCATTGATAGATACTACTAGATAGGTACTACTCAGAGCAACTGAAAATGTACTGTGCTATGGTATGCTTAGGTGCAGTGAAGTCTCCCTTCATAATGTTTTACTTTGGCATAGTTAAACTGCTCACAAGAAAAAACCTTTTGTTTCTGAATTTCAATTTTGCTCCTTTATAATAAATGACACATCAATTAGAATGTTATTAAAAAGCCCATAGTAAATAAAATGGTCACACAGATTATGTATTTGTGTGCTTCACTTAAGGCACTCAACAAAATGTTTCTTAAACGCTTATATTCTGCCTATTTACTTGTCCAAATAATCAGTGTTTTCCTTCCATTTCTGTCTATCATGTAATATCAGAGAATTAAATGTACAGCAGATTTTTTTCAAATTATGAACAAGAACATATTGTGAAGTCCAATTAAGACGCCCTGGTGTTTACAAACTTGTTTTCAAGTGCTAATAATGAATGAATTAAAAATTAGATTTTGATAACAGCCAGAAACTTCACCCCATTGCTACCATTCAACAATATTTCAAACTTAATTTGACCCCCTGCACTAGTGCTGCAACCTAGTGTTGTGACAAGGTATAAAATTATACTAATTCGAGGGCAGTGTGTTATCTCCTACAACCTGACTATAAATATGGTTAACAGACATAGAAACTAAGTCACCTGCACAGAATTATCTAGATGAGACAGGCTCTGTTTCAGTTGCTTGTTTCCTGGGAAATCACAATGAGATCAGGAAATTACTTTCTCGGAATCAGAGGTAGGTATTATTTTCAAATGAACCTTTTCTGTCTTTTGCATTTATAATTTAACAAGGAAAAATGACATATTAGCTGAATTTATATACTGGTGTGCATGTATAGATGTGCATCTTATTAGTATCTCTCTACATTTAATTAATGATAGGCTCATTTGTTTTGACATAAAACATTTTAATGCATTTTTCAACTACAGCTAGGCAGAGAAAAGAACAGTAACCACAGTGTCTACTGTAAGCGCATTTCAGTATTTCATCAGTTTCTTCCCAGATCCTTTGTCTATCGAGAACATGCAAGTGTGGAATTATAGTGTATCTCTGCTCATTTACTCTAATGCAAAGCCACCAAGACCATTTAAGAATAAGTATGTTCCTACATACAGTTCCTTTAAGATATATTTTGCTATGTTCTTTACCATAAACTGTTACAAAACACTAGAAATATAAATTTCTGCCAAATCAAGCAACCAAAACATACCTAAAGTAACAAAATATCAACTCATTATCAGCAGTTTCAAGTTTAAATATCTATACTACAATCAATGTGCCTCAGACATTACGAAGTTCCTATTTAAGTGTACCAAATCATCTTAACATCACACAGAGAATACATGAACATAAGGCGAAAGTAAAATTCACAGAAACTGCTACAGTTAAACAAACTATAGAAAAATATGAGAAGACTCCCCCAGGAACAAACTAGATTACCGGTTTATAATCCGAGAAGTATTCCTCTCTGGATGTAAATCCACATTGACTCTAAAAAGATGGTTTTCAACTCTTAAGAAAGATAGCTTCTTTTCTACTTGCCTTTCCCAGTTTCCTAAATTCATTCTTTCATGTCCTCCTCTAAAATAGCACAGAATAATATTACATTCAGAAAGTAACCAATTAATATAAAAGTTTGAGTAACTGGATAAATGCTTGTACCAGACTCATAATATTCCCAGTAAATGGCATATTTAAAAGGATTTAGAGATTTAGAAGTATGTTCCAGCCTCCCACTCCCTGCTTTGCTCCTCTAGTAATATCACCATGTAAATTTAATGCTTACTAGCTTGAAGAAAAAAAAAAAAAAGACAAGTAATTTTTACCAACCTGCTTCCTCACACAGTGTACACACTCACACACTCATGCGTATACACACATGCATACACACAACAAGTTGTTTAATTCAAAAAATACCTTAAAAGCAACGAGTGTGCAGTTGTGGTAATACAGAGGCTTTTACTGAAATGAAAGACGAAGATCACAGGCAACAGCTCCATTTGTGTGGAAGCAACAGAGATGATAGGTCAGTTTTAAAATGCTGGTCGCTATTTGTCACTGCTTGCACGTGCAGATACATTCTCTTAAACTGAAGGACTGTTAGATTTTCATGGCTGCAACTAGTATCCTATATATGTAGTATCATATTAGCCTATTGCAAATTTCTAATGCAGCTGACAATGCCATCAATAGTTAGTAGCTGGGAACATGGATTTAGATTTGCATTGTGCTGCATTAATTTAACACATCAAATATGGATTTTATTGCAGCAGTGACAATAAATGCTCACACAGGTGAAGACTAAATTTTTCCTCCCTCCACCTTTTCCCTGCTCCCTCCCACCCCCTTTGCTGAAATGTCAAACCTGGCAATATTTTCCCCATTTCTATGTATACAGCTCCATACAAATACTTCCTGTATCTACCCTGTTATCCCTCCCAACAAAGATTTCCTACATAAGTAGCATTTGCTCTGAGTGTATGTAATTATTCTGAAATGCAATTCAGGGCAGGATGAACAGTAGTGAAAGCTCTAACAGGCTTGCACTGCTACACAGAAAGTGAGGGCATATATGTGTATGTTTCATACTGTGTTCGTAACAGTTATGCTATGAAACATTCTGCTTTTTTCAGTTACAATAGTTTTGTTCCTCCCTCCCCCCTCCAATTTGCAAGAACTGAATACAGATGGAAACTGCTGCTCAAAAGATAGTCTGCTTAGTAGGAGAAAAAAAAAATACAAAATGCTTAGTGTTTCAGTCGTGAATAAATACGATACCAGTTTGCTTTGAGAATACACAGCAGTTATTTTCTTTCCCTTGTCTCATTACTGCTGAAACATATTTACAAAATGGAAAAAGTTGTATATAGTAGAACAATTCTTTGCATTGCATCAAACACCATACTGTTCATGCTATAATAATAACAACAACTACAAAGAGCTTAAGGAAATAAAAATAAGACAGGCTCCTACCTTTTATCCTGCTTCTGAGAAAGTGGTGTCCACCCCAACCAGAGTGAAAAACGAGCTATTAGAGTCCTCTTTTTGTTTGTTTTCCCCTCTTATTTTCTAAGACTGATCCCACTTGGATCTAACTCAGTTTTTTTCTCACAGCATCACTTAACTCTGGACAACCAGGAACCAAAGCTAAGGGGGAGCTCTCCCCCTGACTGGCTTTCATTCAGAGCTCCTGATTTAAAAAAAAGAAAAAAAAAAAAAAAAAAAAAAAAAAGACGACGACACACCATCACCACCACACACACATATGCAGAGACACGCACACACTCGCTCTCCCTCCGAGGGCGAGAGCGGGGAGAGGCGCTGCTGCTGGAGCCGCAGCACTTACCCTGGGAAGGCTGGAGCCGAAAGAAGCGCAGGCTTTTCCGAGCACACAGTGATTTGCAAGTGAATACGGTGGGAGGGTACAGCGAACGGAGAGCGTTTTTGTTAAAGCCTGTCGCCCTGCCTTCGCTGACAGAATGCTTCTCTGTTTTTGAAGTCTAAGGTAATCAGCCTCATCTGCTTAGCTTGTCGTAATAACAAATACTGAAAACAGCACCACTTTCTGTGGTATATTTTGCTTGATTAAATATAACCACTTTCCTATACCATCAGCGACCTTACAGCAATGTTTATAAAATGTATATATATATTTAAGAAAATAGCATAGCGCCAAGTTAAATTACAACCTCAGAGGGCTCAGATGAAACCACGGAGAGTAGTTATTTTCTTCACTGAACTGTTTATGCTGTTAGATTTGAAACATTTTTCTGGTTCTTCACCAGTTTTATGATTAATATAAAACAAGACAGTTTCATATAATATTAGGTATTTTCACATTTCCAGAGGTTATCAAAAAAAAATGTCAGCATCACTACTAATCTCCCATTAACATTTTTTTTCTCCAGTTGATACTTGCAATGACTGTTTTTATTTTATTTCAGTCAATGTATTTGGACTTCACATTTTTCAGTGTGTTCCTTTTCATCAAGTCAATCTGTGTTGGTTTCATGTTTCTAATACAGCAAATTGGACTTAGCACAATCCTCCTTGGATCATATAAAGTCCAATGCTTTCATTGTGATACTGTAGAGGGTTATGTGTACCCTAGTTAGAAGAGATTTAACAAATAGTCACATAAGGTTAAACCAATGGATGTCAGTATTGCTCTATCTAAGAAGTGTCATAAGGGACTTTCTTTGGTTGTAAAAATGTCTTAAAAAAAACCCAAAAACCAAACAAACAAACAAGTTATCTTAAAGCAGGAGCTGAGAAACATTGTATTTGGGAGTGAGGAAGAAAGCAACAGTGAAAACTATTTCATTATAAGAAAATCTAATACAGGAGTAGATGGATCAATGGCTGTTAGGCTGCTCAGTGTTAACTATTTTACTTGGTTTTGGCTGCTAACTATCACAGGAAAAGACAATTAAAAAAGAAAGGCAAGATCCTTATCCTGCCTAGTATTAATTCCTAATATAATCAACTGCTGTCATTTCCTCAGATCTGTAACCATCAGTTGGAACAGAAATGACCCAGCAACTAAGCAGAACCTTCTGGCAGATGAGCAAGTCAACATTTAACATGCTATACTAGCACGTGAACACATCATCTGGAGATAGAAGCAAAGCAGCAAAATACCAGGAAGTAGGGTGGAGGAAATATCTTTTTACTACCGTATGTGAAATGATTTGGTTTTGAAAAATGTACCTATTACAATAGATTTTTACTCTTTCAAGGAAAGACAATGAAATTCCATTGGCTTTGTCTGTACTTGGGCACATAAATACACAGTGCAATGCACAGCACAGCTCTAAAAATATTCCATTGCTTTCCTTCTCACTTTCCCATTGTTGTATCAATATAAAAATTAGAATTGCCATATGTCTCTCTGTTCCTGGTTTCCAAAGGCCTACATTCTTAGTCCTTTCACAGGAAAGGAGGAAACTGCAGAATCTAGCTCAAGCTTCCCAATCTCTGCCACAATTTGACAGTACACTATGTAAAGATACATTCACAGTTCCCAGTGATCCATGTGGAACTGACAATATTGAGACATCTGCACTGTCTTCCAAGTTTACACATTTATTTGTGCAAAACTGGAAGCATAAGATTCTCTTATTTGAGGCAAATCCTCTCACATTGATCTGAAGGTGAAGTTCGTGGAACTTTCTTTTCTGGCTGTAGCAATCGTGCTTCTGTCTCCTAAAATATTAGATCTAAGCTTGGACCCTATAGCAGAAAGCTAAAGATTGTCTTAGAATAAAAATTGCTCTTTCAGTTTGGTAATACAGACAAATTAATTTATAACGAAAGGACACACAAATACATAGAAATGTATATACATGGCTGGGAGGTAGCTCTTTAAAGCTGGACTGCTTTTTGGATGATGAACAAAATATTGAGTGTTGAAAATTATGTTGAAAGTTTTGGTTCCTTATAATATTTTGTCTTCCGTTATTTAAGTTGGATCCATTAAGTGAGAAATAAGTGTCGGTTTGTGTTTGTATACAAAAGTTTTTTCTATGAGAGTGCACACACGCACACACACACACAGAGCTATACCAAATTCTGAAGTCAAAGAAAATAAACAATCCAGTGTAATTATTCGGGAACAAGAACTTCAGAGTCACTGGACGTGTGTTTACTCCCTTTTCTGCAGAAGATTTTGTTATATTTCTGTTAGGGTTTTATTCAGCTAGAGTGAACCAATCTTATCCTAGAGATATATTAATTTATACAGGCATAACCACTTCAAGCCATACTCTTAAATGGGACTAGCTTCAGGAGTTAAGGTTTAACTCTAGAAAAAACATAATTTGTCACTAACTCCTGTTTCTGTTGGTGCAGTCAACTATTTAAAAGCCAGTACTTATTTATACTGATAGCATGTTAATATCTAAGGCAAAACAGTTATTCAACCATATACTTATTCATACACGACAGTAACTTTAAAACAAGGTGGCATCATAACCTATTTTTAACACTGACTAATACTTCCCATTAGAAGAGTCCTTTTATAATTGCTTATAAATTTACCAAACAAATTATTTAGGATTGAATTTTCTACGCTGATGGTCTGCCTCAGGCAGAAATAATTTAAAAACATTTCAGCCAAAATGATACCGAGATTTCAGAGAATGAGGGAAAATTATACAGCTGGAATTTTCTCACAGGAGTAAAACAACCTTCATGCTTTGAAGGCAGAATGTGAAACTCCACAGGGCAGAGCTGGCCTTTGAGTCAGAGAAGTTTACCAATGGGGACAGATTAGGTCAAGGAGCATTAAAATACAGGAAGAGTGGTAGGAGCAGAAGGAGTAAAGACTGGAGGATGAATTCTTCTGGTTATCAAAGAAAAAAAAGACATTTCTGATAAAGAAGCAAGAAGGAAGAAACTGTGGCAGAATAGGGGTAAAGATATAAATTCATAGAGACTGAACAAGGAAACCTGTGGTGGAAAAAAAAATAAAAAATAATAAAAAAAAAGTAAGTACACAAAATAAAAAGTCAGAAAGAGAGATATAGACCTTACCAGGGACTGTGGGGTTGCTTTTTGCCATCTTTGTCTTCAAGGTAGGCAGCTTTAGCCTCTAAAATGATAGGTCTATTCACACTACAGTGGAGATGCTTTCCTTGCTTTTCATTTCTGGTTGCAAACTTGGCAGAGATCCCCAACAGTTACATTTGTAGGAAGATGATGAGGCATAAGAAGGATAAGAAAGAAAAAATCTGGAATAGACCCCATTTTCTTACATATTGCTGTCAGCAAATGTCTTTCAAACCTACTGGAATTCTCTCCATTCAGTGTTGGACCACATGGAGTAGGGGACCACATTAGTTGCTTCACAAGCTCATGAAATAGTGATGAATTTGCTGTTCTTAAAGGCTCCAAACCTAGAAATGAGCTGTGTAGAACCTGATGATCCTGTTTCTCCTTGTTTTTATTCCATGTTTGTTATATTTTTAACCTCTGTAAAGCTGTACACAGAAACCTAACAATAAAACCCAAGTACTCCAAAATTAACAAAGGAATTGTTTATCTACACAAAATACAAACTGAAAAAAAAATAGATTGCATATATGAATTTATTACACATTTCCTAATTACTTTCTATCTCCCTTCATATACTCCCAAAAGCACCCTTCCCCATTGCACAAGATGGACCGGTCTGTGGGTAAGTCACAGCAGAGCAGCAGTTGTCTAGAAAAGATTGTCTTTTATGGTGCAGAAGCCAGAAAAACTGTAGTGAATGAAGCTGAATGGAAGGGAAAATAGAAGTTTTCTAAATGAAAACTTTCTCTTTTGAAATAGGCCATATCTAATCCTCTGCCACCTATGCCTGTATGATGTTGAACGTGTCACTTGAACCATATTTCTTTCATGAGTGTTTTCCTGTTATATCCTATTATTTCTAAGTTTCTGACTGAAGAGCTGGGTCTGATATAAAGAGGTGCTGAACACTCATGGTTTCAGCACATACTGTGCTATAATAAGAGAAAAGACTGTAAAAAATAAGTCTGTTGCTCTGTATCTCATCACTAAGTCAGATTATCCTTCTGACCATGGTCTCTATACCTCAAATTCTGTTTTGTGGAAAAGGATAAATATCATGGTCCCACGTCAGACACTTACTGAGAGGATAAGCTAATGTTTGGAAAACATTCTGCTATTATAATGTTAAACACTACAGAAGTCCTTAAGAAAGATATACAAAAGCAGGATTTGAAACGTGTGTCTCAAACAAAGCCAAAAAACTACACTGAACAATGAAGCAGAATTTTTGTTAATTAAGAAAATACGCACCTTCAATACAATGACACAGTATATTCAATACAATTATATAGTTCCCACCTGATTGTGTATGTGTACGTATATGTGTGTATATGCCTTCTTTGCCTCAGTCTTCAATAGTCAGACTAGTTATCCTCAGGATATTCAACTCCCTGAGCTGGCAGGCAGGGACAAAGACCAGAATAGCCTTCTCACAATCCAGGAGGAAGCAGTTAATGACCTGCTGCACCACCTGGACACACACAAGTCTATGGGGCCAGATGGGATCCAGCCAAGAGTACTGAGGGAGCTGGCAGGGGAGCTTGCCAAGCCCCTCTCCATCATTTATCAACAGTCCTGGCTGGCAGGGGAGGTCCCAGAAGGCTGGAAACTTGCCGATGTGACACCCATCTACAAGAAGGGCTGTAATGAGGACCCGGGGAACTACAGGCCTGTCAGCCTGACCTTGGTACCGCGGAAGATTATGGAACAGCTCATCTTGAGTGTGCTCACACGGCATGTACACGACAACCAGGGGATCAAGCCCAGCCAGCATGGGTTCATGAAAGGAAGGTGATGCTTGACCAACCTGATCTCCTTCTATGACCAGGTGGCCCACCAAGTAGATGAGGGAAAGGCCGTGGATGTCATCTGCTTAGACTTCAGCAAGGCCTTCGACACCATGTCCCACATCATTCTCCTAGAAAAGCTAGTGGCTCATGGCTTAGATAGGGATGCCCTTTGCTGGATAAAAAACTGGCTGGACAGCCAAGCCCAGAGAGTCATGGTGAACAGAGTTAAGTCCAGGTGGCGGCCGGTCACCAGTGGTGTTCCCCAGGGATCGGTTTTGGGGCCTGTCCTGTTTAACATCTTTATCAATGACCTGGAGGAGGGGATTGAGTTCTCCCTCAGTAAGTTTGCTGATAATACCAAATTGAGCAGGTGTATTGATCTCCTTGAGGGTAGGGAGACTTTGCAGAGGGATCTGGACAGGCTGGACTGATGGGCTGAGGCCAATTGTATGAGGTTCAATAAAGACAAGTGCCGGATCCTGCACTTTGGTCACAACAACCCCCTGCAACACTACAGGCTGGGGGCAGAGTGTCTAGAAAGCTGCCCAGCAGAAAGGGACCTAGGGGTGCTGGTCTACAGCCGGCTGAACATGGGCCAGCAGTGTGCCCAGGTGGCCAAGAAGGCCAACGGCATCCTGGCCTGCATCAGAAATAGTGTGGCCAACAGGATTAGGGCAGCCCCTGTACTCAGCACTGAAGAGGCCACACCTTGAGTACGGTGTTTGGTTTTGGGCCCCTCACCACAAGAAGGACATTGAGGTGCTGGAGCAGGTCCAGAGAAGGGCAACAAAGCTGGTGAAAGGTCTGGAGCGCAGGTCTTATGAGGACAGTCTGAGGGAGCTGGGGTTGTTTAGTCTAGAGAAGAGGAGGCTGAGAGGAGACCTTATCACTCTCTACAACTACCTAAAAGGAGGTTGTAGTGAGGTGGGTGCTGGCCTCTTCTCTAAAGTAACAAGTGATAGGACAAGAGGAAATGGCCTCAAGTTACGCCAGGGCCAGTTTAGGTTGGATATTAGAAAAAATTTCTTCACTGAAAGAGTGATCAGGCATTGGAACAGGGTGCCCAGGGAAGTGGTGGAGTTACCATCCCTGGAGGTGTTCAAGAAATGTGTAGATGTGGTGCTTGGGGACATGGTTTAGTGAGTCAGGTGGTGTGGGTTGATGGTTGGACTTGATGATCCTTGAGGTCTTTTCCAACCTTAATGATTCCATGAAAATACGATTATTCTTATGCACTACGACGTTAGCTGCAGGATAAGCAAATAATTTTATCATTTCCTAAGTTCAGCAATCTTGAATCTGAAATCTTAGTAGTGTTCTTTTGCAATGTCTGCATGCACATCAGCATTTAAAATTTTTATTATTTATTCATTAAGTGACCATGAATGTGCTAGGTATGAAATCTAGAGGCTACTACCTACTGATATAACCCAGGAATCAATATAAAGTACAGTCCCGTTTAACATCTACATGAACTATCTGGATGATGGGGCAGAGTGTACCCTCTGCCAGTTTGCAGATTACACAAAACTAGGAGGACTAGTTGACATGACAGGGGGTCATACTGCTATCCCAAGGGACCTCAACAGGCTGGAGATATGGGCTGACAGGAACCTCATAAAGTTCAATAAGGTGAAGTGCAAAGTCCTGTGTCTGGGGAGGAACAACCACAGGCACCAGTATGTACTGGGGGCTGACCAACTGGAAAGCAGCTTGGCAGAAAAGGACCTGGTGGTTCTGCTGAAAACAAGGTTGAACATGAGCCATGCAAAGCAGGCTAATGGCATCCTGGGCCACATTAGGCAAAGTGTTGCCAGCAGATCAAGGGAGGTGATCCTTCCCCTCTGCTCAACACTGTAGAGGCCACACCTGGAATGCTAGGTCCAGTTCTGGGCACCCCAGTACAAGAGAGACATGGAAATATTGGAGAGGACCCAGTGAAGGGCCATAAGAATTAATAAGGAACTGGAGCCCCTTACATTCGAGGAAAGGCTGAGAGAGCTGGAACTCTGTACCCTAGAGGAAAGAAGGCTCAGGGGGGATCTTATCAATGTATACAAGCACCTGAAGGGAGGTTGCAACAAGACAGACACAAGCTCTTTTCAGCGGTGCCCAGTGACAGGTGTAGAGGCAATGGGCACAAACTGAAACTCAGGAGGTTCCCTCTGAACATCAAGAAACACTTTTGTCCTGTGAGGCTGACAGAGCACTAGCACAGCTTGCGCAGGGAGGTTGTGGAGTCTTCATCCTCAGAGATATGCAAAAGTTGTCCGGACACAGTCCTGGGCAGCTGGGTCTAAATGCCCTTGCTTAAGCAGGGGTAGGTTGGACAAGACGACCTCTAGAGGTCTCTTGCAACCTCAACCGTTGTGTGATCCTGTGAGATCACAGAGACAAAAATACAACAAGAGATGCCACAGAGAGGGATTTTTTCTAAAAAAGGACATGAAAGGATGGACAACACAGCATAAGAAGGTGGCTAAGTAAAACAAACAAACAAAACAAAACAAAAAAACGAAACCCCCCCCCCCCAAAAAAAAAAGACCCCACACAAAACAGTGAAAGAATAACAATAAACAGCAAAGGG
>WKFP01015394.1:859671-880803 GCA_011057875.1 Pterocles orientalis
CCCCCCCCCCCCAAAAAAAAAAGACCCCACACAAAACAGTGAAAGAATGACAATAAACAGCAAAGGGAGGTGGTGGTAATACAAGAGCAAAAGCTCCCATGTCAAACAGCCTGAGTGCTGTAGAGGAGCACATAGATAGTACTAAGAACAAAGGGCTGCTCATGAAGGAAGGAAGAACAAAATATTTCACAGTACATGCATTAAAAAAAATAAAAATTCAACAGTCCAAAATGTTACTCTTCTAAAAGTAACATCACTATTCCATTCCATTCAGTAACGTTCATGCCAGCTGCAGCTCCTGCTCTGATGATAATACCATTTGCTCTAGTTCTCCCTGCAGTTTCAGCAATGCCTTGCAGTGCCCTGACTTCTGTTATAATTCTTCCTTGGTCTACCGTGATGGGAAAAAAACCCCACCAAGCAAGTTATTTGAGTTCTTTGAGTTTCTGGAATCTCATTTTTACCCAAACACATGCTTTTTTTTTGCAGCTATTGAAAGCCATATGTGCATAGCTGTCTCCAAAGACTCAACTGCCCATTCTTTCATTCATTGCAGATATTCCAGAGTGCACACATCCTGGTATTTGCTAGAATTATTTTATTTTTTTCGTAAATCATCTGCCCTCCTACTCCTGTATCTGAGCATTCAAATGTTCTGATGCTACAAGTCAATTTTAGTACAGTAAACTAAAAAAGTTTATAGATACCTAGGAAACATCCATAAACATGGTGTAAATGGAACATAACTCACACAAAAGACTACACACACAAAAGATGGAATTACTAAGAAGGATGTCAATAAAACATCTATTTTGTATACAAATTTGTCTATGGTTTGTCTAATGATTATGAAAAAACTTAAAACAAACATGAAGACAAATCTTTATGGATTATCGCTAGCATTCTTCAAAACACCTGTCACGTTTGTAGCACCATGAACAGACAGGTTGCATTTAAAAATAATGCTGTATTAATTCAACCAAGCAGAAGACTTTTGATAGAACAGATATCCTCTGATTTGGACAAAAGGTATTATTTCTGTATAACACTATGAAAATAAATATAACAGAAAATATCTTTACTTGACTTCACTAAAATTATTCAGTGGTTTTCTCCTTTTCAAATCAGTCAGTTTTTTGTTATTTTTCTGTTAGTACTGGCTCAAACATTTTTAAAGTTTACTTGCAGATGTAAGTCATCACACTGTGTAAACACAACACTACTATACAAGATGCTCTTGGTAATAGTAATGTGAAAGTTACCACATCTCTCTTTTCCTTGGTCTTTCAGTTTCTTAGTTTCCATTCAGTGAAAACTGCATCAGAAATCTTACGAATGGTCCAAACAACTTGTTTGATTCCCATCTAATATTAATGTTTCTCTGCATTCACAAGTAAATAATATTTCTATACATTGGGCTTATTCAGATATTTGCTTTATCTGCATGGTTCTAATTTTACTATTGTATACCAATGCCATTATACACACATCTGTCTCTGCAGGGTTTGTCAGGAGGTTTAGTGCCATCCCATTACACTTAAATAAGAATGTGCATGTATATGCAATTGCAAATAAATTAACAAATACACAATTAATCCCTCCTCCCTTGATAACATATCTGAAAGAACACAGATTAAATGTATCAATTTTGCATTTGGCAAACGCGATGGTGATATGTTAAGAACAGCTAAACTGCTGAACAGCTTTAGATAGTTGCTCACACTTGAAAGAAACTATATTTCTGAAGAGAACATCAAATTAAGCATACTTTTTCAGTCTAAATAATGCCAGGAATTGCATTTGTATACAAAAGCCAACAGTAAAACACAACCCTGCTCAGAAAAAAAGACAAAAATACAAAGAAATGCTACATTTCAACATGTGTATAACATTGTAGCTATATCATATTTGGATTCAAAGAGACTTAGGGACATTTAAAGCTCCTTATTCATTGAAGTGTTCATATGCAATTAGCAGGATTCGCACTGACTCTCTTTTCAGCTTTAATAGATTATGAAAAGTGCTATTCTTGTGATACTTTCCTATTTAACAAGAGCTACACCTCAAAGTTAGGATAGCAGGAGATAACTGAAATAAAGAAAGGACCTGTTCTTTCTTATGTCATCCCTAAGCTACCAATGTGCAAAGCAGTACCTTTGAGAAAATATTTTTTTTCCAGTTAACCTCTCTCACAGAGTAGCATTAACAGGGCATAAGCCAGGTGAAGAGAAAACAAAATTAAAAAAAACCAAAAACCCCAACCCCCCCATCCGTAATTCTTTCCTAACAAATCTTAAATTATTTGTAGTTACCAAGTCCAGCTGCAACCAGCAGGTCTGGAAATCCCCATTAGCAGTCTTTCTATTCCTTCTAAGTTTTCATCTATGAACTCTCCTAGTAGGAATCAGCCCTGAGCTTGTACTCCACCTTTGTTTTGAAACACTTCCTTAGCAGAGCTTAGACTAGACTGGATGACAACTAATGTTCTGACTGAGAATGCAAAACTATGGAATAGCAGAGGTTGAAAAATATCTTTTATTTTCTTACTAGCACTGATTCAGGTACTTGTTCTTGGTTTACAAACCTAAACATTTTCAAAGTCTCTTCTTTGGTACCTATAATTGCACAAGGATAAACTTAATGGTTAGAGAGAGGGAAGATGTCTAACAGAAAAGTGACATGACATTTAATGTTTCATATCCTACCAAAAAAAAATAGTAATGATATACCTCTGCTGAAGGGTAGAAGATCAACCTTGTTTCTGGTTCCAAATAATTAAGGCAATATTTCTACCTATTCTAGATCATCTAGACAATAATTCAGTCTACTACTGACAATAGGTAGAGGGGGGACTTCACTGTACAATTTCTTACTCAGTACCTTAACTCAAAGAGAAAATAACAAGTTTGAGATCATACACTTAAAATACATGATTACCTATGCATACAAAATACTTTGCATATACAAACTGACCAAGATATAATCCAACATCCAGATTCAAGGACTGAGAGATTGGTAGTAAATTCACCTACTTCACTTCCCAGTGTAGTCTAGATAGCCAAAAGAAGACATAGATGAAAACTTATTCTTAACTATGTTATTGGTATGAAAAGCAAATATGATTTTCTCTTAATTTTAGGAAGCAAAGGTTGAATCCTTTCAATTATTACTATAATTATTGAAGGTTCAATTTTATATTTCAAGGCTCACGTATTCTATGTGAGCAATAGTATTAGGATGAGTTCCAGAACTGTCAAATTGAAAGCAAGAAATTTTTGTCAAATAAACAAGCAAGAATTTGTATCAAATATAAATCAAATTGGGATGCTGTAAAACTTCAATGAATTTTTTTAAAGTATTTTACTAAAGTACATGAAAATGGCATGTGCACCTCTTAGAGCGCAGTATGTCAGTAGTAATTGTGCACATGTTGCCTTATTGTCAGTGTCAAAATTCTCCTGATCTATTAAAGACAAGGAAGGACTGCTGCATGTTCAATCTGCATTTTTTTTTTCTTCAGTGCAAAATCAGATTCTAACTGAGAAAAGTGATGATCAGAATGTGGAAGCAGACAAGATGCTCAGTAAGAGCTGTTTTCAACTGAATGCATCATTATTACTAGGAACTTTTTATCTCTTTGCTTAAAGCATTCATCTGCAAGGCAGAAAGTATCAGTAACAATTGATTTCTTACATTTTAATTGTAAGTATTTCGAAACCAAACAAGCTAATCTAAGTATATTGTAGAAGTGTGTTTCTCTTCTACTGGAAGACAAATACAGCAGGTTTTATACCTTTGACTCCATTAAACTCCAATATTCTGTCATATTGAAAACTATTTCTTGGTCTGATGTAGATCTTTCATCTCCATCTCACCAAATGTTTCCACTTTGGGTTTTTCTGTCTTAATACAATGCTTTTCCCGGCCAGGACAACATCTTCAGTGTTTACTCAGTTCATCATCAGAAGCTTTCAAGTTGCTTATATTTTGACAGCGGCCTCAAGTAGCTAGTACACTATTGCGTGAAACCCCAAATGTAACCAAATAGTCTGCAAAGGAACAAGACAGACAATGCTTGAAAAAGAAATAATGTAAAACTGGTCCACGAAAGAACTTGGAATAAAGCTTAAATTTTCTGTCGCCTAGGCCAGTGCACTTTGGCAATGCAATTACTTCCTCCTAATCTAAAACCCTACAATTGTCTTCTTCCTTTCTGCTTGGGCTGTCAGGTGATCTTTTTCACAGGTAATGATTAATTTGTTCTCAGAAGAATGTCATTAAGGCCATTACTGTCCCCGCTGGCTTTTGAGAAACGGAAGCACCAAGAGATACTAAATGATCTGCCCTTTGCCACTTAGGTTAGACCATGACAGTATCAGGAAGGTTCATACCAGCCTCATCAGATTGCTGGAACTGTTCTTTTTTCTGTTTATGCCTCTCTTCTGTTTCCTCTGCACTTGTATTAATAGGATAAAAAATCCTAAAGAAGTTATGCTTGCAATAGAGAATAGTTAGTACAGTTTCTAAACCAAGATTTAAAGATAATATCTCAGAATAAACAGAAATATATAAAAGCATTAATCAACCATGAATAAGTATCGTAAAGGCAGAAAACTTGTGAGGGTAGTGAATGCGGTAAAGAGAAGAGTAATATAGAGTGTTACTGATGTATTTTAGACTAGAAATAAAGAAAAACAGAAGGGGAGGAAAAGTTAAAATCCCAAGTAAACCAAAAAAATTGTATCTTGCATAGATTTGTGTTAAAAGACACGTACCAAGCAGTAGGTAGTTCTAGTATTTCTATAGTAAATGGAAGAAGGCACAGATTTAAAATATGAGCACCTTTTGTTAACATTGATGTTTACCCCAAGTTCCCAATCACAAGGTTAAATCTCTCATCTGTATGATTTATTCTGAATTAAGGGGAAAAAAGCCCAACAGCAGGCTCCCATAAAATAGAAGGATTATGCTTTAAACAACAACAAAAAAGCCAGATAATTCACTGAAACTCTGCATCTGTGCTTAAACAATGTAGCTGCTGCTGCACACAGCATCTTCACCCCCCCCCCCCCCCCCCCCCCCCCAATAACATGTCTTAGAACTTCCTCAGGGGAGCAACTATTTTTGCTACAGGAGTAGCAATATCTTTCTCTAACTAAGTAAGGAAGAAAAAGAGAAAGGCAAGCCACCCATCATAGTCTGCAAAATTATCATTGATACCTGCAAGCAGAACCATTTTCTAACTTCCATATTCACCTGTTTTACATATTCATTTTTTTTTTCTGGAAAATTCAGTCAAATCATGAGCTCCTCTATTCCAAATACAAGAGCAGAGGCAGATCAGTCAGGACCCTTGCAGGGACTGAGGTACCAAATAGCACCCTAGATTATGGTTCATGCTCTTAATATTTCAGTGGGATGCAAAAGAGAGAAAGATCTCCAGGCTGCAGAAGAACAACTGTCCTCATCTGTCAGGAAACACTTCAGAGTGCATTAATGTGCTCAACTCTAACCCCAGGGGCTAATTGCCTGAAGTCAACAAATGTTCCCATCCATGTTTGGATGACACAGTTGCCCCTCCTCAAGTCTTGAAATCTGATCTTTCTGTACTGAGAGAATAGTCCTACTGAAATGTCACTAAAAGAATGTCTCATTGTCAAGCCAGTTTGTCCTTTACAGATTCCAGCTAAAAGATCAGCATCTACATTTTGTGCAGAACTTTCATCGTTAAGCTTTCTGAAACAGAAACATGTTAATTGTCAAAAGACAACTTTTAGACAAATAACAGCATATTAAACTCCAATTCGAAACTATGTGATAGACACAATCAAGCCCCATTTTAGAAATGGACATCATCAGAATAAACAAAATATGTAACCAAGACCATGACTCTGCAGGTATCTTACATCAAAATTTAGTCTGTAGTCGATATGAGAGATCTTCATCATTTAATGTCCTGTTCGTAGGTTACATAAAATCACTTTATTGCCTTGGACAACTGCCCAATGAATAAGTACTCACATCATAAGTATGCACACACAAAAATCGTTATCAGTACTAATTAGAGTAGCAACTGTGTTGGCAGACTCAACAGAAAAGGAAAGGAGATTTGCTTAGGTGACAGCATAACATCTGATGCCAAAATAAAAACAGAGGAACAAAATCAGAGGAGTTTAAAAATTATAAATAAACAAATAAATCTGTTACATTTGGTTGACTCTAAATAGAATGAAAGCTATTACATACAGAGTATTGCTCCTTGCTGGTTTGCATGCCTTAGAATAGGACAAGGGAAAATTCTTGCAAATAATATAATCAGACATGATTAAACCTATGCTTTAAGATCACTATATATTAGTTTTGTGAAGCGCTTTATGCTTTTTTCTATAAAATTTTACACTTTCAGCCAGAAGCAAAAATGAAGGTGTCATTTTTGTGTTCTTTTAGATGTTTTGATAACAATGGATATGAATTGTTTTCATTACTACTTGAAGATTAGAAATTGTTATGTTGATGTTATTCCAAATGTAGATGTAAAACTTTTCTGGGCTTTATATATACACTTTTTACCACAATGCTATTGCCTACTATTTCTTATTCTTTGAAAACTACACTGATACATAAAAGGAAATATTTTGAATAAAATAAAATATATACCTTTCTAGAAACATATTCCTCTTCAATGAGATACTTTCATGCAGAAGTCAGGAAGTGACCTAAAAAGTTATAGGAAGTGAATTTACTTTAAAGCACTGACCCTTCATCATTTCATCACAATACGGCCTTTTTTTGTAAGAATAATAACACAAACCTCTAAATGATTCACACTTCAGTCATTTAATGCTTTCTCCTTTCATTCAAAAATGTCACAATGTAGCATGAAATGAATTCTGCATACAGCTTTCTAAAAGATCATAGAATTTAGCCTCAGAACAGTAGCATTTAAAAAAAAAAAAAAAACCAAAAAAACAAGGAAGACCCAAAACAGCCAATAGCCTTTTATAGTTTATCTTCAAACTGGACATCAGCCAAGCAGCTTGGATACACTCTCTTGTTAGGTCATTTATCGTGCTACATTCTCATCCCCAAGAAAGCATGTATTTGAGAGTTCCAAGTTCTGACATTTTTTAATTATGCTTCTGTGCAGTATAACATAAAGTTATAAGGCATAATGAAGGCCTACGGGAGACTATTAGAACAGTTTTTTTAGGACTTAGCAAATAGTTTTTAATATTAATTTTGTCATAAATGCCATATGCAGAATTAGCAATTAAGAGATGCAGACGAAAGAACAGAACCTTGAAAAATAGAATATCATTGTATAACATTTTTAACATACTAAAGCCCTCAATTAATTTTTGCTTTTAAGTAAAAAAATTTAAAAAGGGAAATTTATTCAAAAGTAGGTCTCAGGACAGTTAAGATGAGTAGAAATTACTGTGCACTCAAGGAGGCTACCATGACAGCTTCCTAGGTTTCCTTGTGAAGAAAAGAACTCTCCTGAATTTTTCAAAAATTGTTATAACTTAAATGAGTAAAAAAATTTAACACTAAATTGTGAAAGCTATAAGATGATGCATGGGACACTCACTATTGATAGGTTTGCTACAGGTAAGAATGTGAGCAGGAAGAAGCTGATAACAACAGAAAATTCCTTCTGTAAGTATTACATACACCTTCTACAGGTATTATGCTTGTAAACTGTAAGGGTTGTCTAGTTTAACAGTAACTGTGCATTGCAAGTTCTAGAGATAATCACCTCTCTTCCATCTCTATCATCAATGCCTTTTGTGAATTTTGGCCAATCACTTATCTGTATTAATCACTACGATGGAGATATTAATTACAGAATGAATATATTTCACCTTCAATTTGCAAATTGCTCATGCAAAGCTTACAGTTTCCTTGCATTTCTTCTGCATAATTAATCATTCAGCTTCTCAGCTGACAATTTTTTTTACACTGAAACTCATGCCATGCTGTCTGGAAGCACATGTGATACAGTGTTTTTACCCCTAAATGGGTAAGTCTAGCTTTTAACCAATTAAACTTTTTTTACCAGCCACACATATCCACCAATTCCTAATAACCGTCCACAAAATATCAACAGAAATATAACGGGAAATAATATCTCAGTTGTAATTAAAGAACAAGGAATATATTTTATATATATGGTATATACTACCAAATAATAATTTTTCTTAATTATTTTTTATTCATTGGCTTTCCCAAGAACTGTAAGAAGTGTCATGCTAGTGTTTGTACCGTGTTGTTAGAATGAAGTTGGATGTTAGCAATAATAGCAATTAAAAAAAATGATTTACAATGAGTATATGCTTTCTATTTAGGGTATTAAAATACATAACATTTTTTGGAGACTCTTTGAGATTTTTGTTGTATTTGGAGCTGGGAGAACAATTCTAAGGTTTGCACCAAATTTGACAAATTTGAAAGGACACCACCCCCATTAAAATATCAATACATTTTCCCCAGAACCCAGGAATATTTCCAGAACAATTTTTCACTCCACAGTGAGAACCTATACAGAGAGAGATGGAAACAGTGCCTGCAGAGAATAGCAGTTAACTTTTGACTATATCTAGAAACATGTAAGTAGGAAATACTGCCCAAATGAAAAAAAAAATCAAAATAAAACATTCTACAGACAGAGTTGAGGTCACTGCAAAATTAGGATTAGACAAACCTGCTGTGGATCACCAGAAAGGCAAAAAGAAAACCAAAGTAAGACAACTGTTGTGTTCATTAGAGACATGGTGCTTTCCTCAAATAGCATTCTTTCTGGGTCAGGCTAACAGAAAGTCAGGTTTTCTGGAGAAAGCAATATGCCTTGTTGGTTTAACTTTCACATCATACAGACAAGGTACAATTATGTTATTTCATAACAGCATGATGTATTTCAAAGGCATTTTGGATTTAAATCCCTATTTCTGACTTTAAGTCTTTGCAGATATAAAAGACAGAAATTAATCTTCTTAAAATACCCAGAATATCAAAAGGAACACTCTTAGATTACAGTCATATTCTGAAGTTTCTGTCCTTTTAGAATCCGTAGTGTTTACTTTCAAGGTATAAATTAGAAATGTCCTTTCAGATTCTGAGAAAATAACAACTGAGAAATGCAAGAACATTGTGTTTTATTAAAAGATGACAAGTACTGCTAGAGAGTTAGCCTTGTAGGCTAATCTCTTGTCATATGACAAAGATAATACATTTAGGTCATGTACCTACTAACTTTCCTACTGATATGCTAAAAACATATGCATAAATGAATAACCATAGCAAGATCTACTTTATTGCATTGTTTGGTTTTCTGTGAATTTCTAATGTGGTATATTTAAAAAAATAAAACCCTTTACTTTTCTTAGAAGATTTCAAAAAGGAACCTTGAACGTACTGTGATAGAAAGCAAATTTAAACAGTAATTTATGTAGCATATTTTAATTATTTCTAAATATATTGATCTCAGCCTTATTTGTAAACTCTGAAATTTGCATTTAGCTTTATTTTCAAGCTATAAATCAGCCTTTAACATTCTTTATCTTTGAAAATAGGGTTTCACAAAACCAGCTGCAAGCTAATCCTTAAAAAAGGCTATTTCACTACTTACTTACCTTGAGTGTGAGGAGCAATATTCCATGGATTAGTTAATTTCCAAAGAGCCACCATCCAGTCTCTACTTCAAAACTTCTGTTGGCTTTGTGCTTACCTATGGAAAAGAAGAGCAAAGAGGGATAAAGAGGGAAACTACATTACAATAGATGTATTTGGTAAAATATGGGAGGGTCAAACTTTGACATGTTAACAAAATTTAGACAATGTCTTCATCTAAGTCATACACCAAATTTAAAAAAATACAGCACAACTAGTATGCAGAAATCATTCCATCTCTCTCCAGCTACACACTAGCAAATCAAAAAGTAACCAGGGAACACAGGCTTATGTCTTATGTGTGAGTGAATGAACCATTTTAGTTTTAGTTGCTGCTGCTTTTTCATGTGAATCATAAGCGAGAGAGATTTCGCACGGCAAAAGAACTTGTAAAATTATTTGGGTTAAATTATTATAGCTGTGACATTTTCTGTAACAATTTCCAGAGCCCCAAGTTACTAGTCAGCCATACAGGATACCTTCATTTCTCTTATTTTCTGGTTAAGAGGATGTATAGTGTTGTTTTTCTTTTTTCTCTCCAGAATGGAAGAGGGTGCAAGAATATGTAAGAGTGACTATAATTTTTTTTAACTCTTATTAGGTTTTATTCTTACCCTTCTCTTAACAGAGAGTTAACAGTTAACTGAAAGAGCAGGGAATTAAAAAAATATTGGGTCAGCATGTGTATGTACACAGTAGTAGCTAATTTCCAGTTTAAAAACTGAATCAAACCAGGATGCTGTAAGGAACTGAAGATAAGTACACATTACACTGCACCTTGAGATACACTCTCATCTTGAGATGAAAATACTCACAGCTTTTCAGCAACCTAAAAGACATACTTTTGACTAAAGTAAATATTTTAAGTGAGTGACAAGGTGGAAGGTAATGTTTCTGAATAATCTTTACTTTTTTTAATCAAAGGAAGCACGGCTAGCTGCATATGCAGTTTGTCTTAAACTGTTCAGAGGAGATTTGCCAAGATTTTTCAAGTCATTTAGATACATACACACACATCACATTTTATGCTATGTAACATTTTGTCAGTTTACAGAAGAAATCATAGCAATGCATGAGCTCTTACAAAGGTTCTATTTCGTGATATATTAAAAAATTATGTACATAAAAGGATCATATGCATACACGTACATACACATACAATCTATGAAATTTCATGTAGAAAAATGCTACACTACTGCACATATAATAAAACATCCCTATTAATGTCAGCAGATTTGGGGATGGAGAAGTGGGAAATGTATGATGTCAGTTTAAAATAAACAAATAAAACCCTACAGGAATTAGGGATACACAGGTTATTCAACAGGTGATTAATACTGAATCATTGTTATTCCATGAAAAAATATTAACCTATGCATCAAAACAAAGGGGGGAATGAGACACCTAGCAGCCAATGTCGGTGGGAATGTATACTTCTGATTGTGCCATGAGAGATGCTGACTGAAATTTTTCTTGGTGTTATGACATTTGCATCACTCCTTGAATGAGCATTTTCTTCTGTCTAATGAAGGGTGAGGGCACACTAAATATTTAGCAAAATTTAGCTTAAAAAGTCAAAAAACAAAAAGAAAAAAGTGTACTGGAAATTAGCCTCCTACAAAATCATAAGTTTTCCAACAACTCAAGGAACTATTTATTTTAAAAAGGGGTTTTTTATTTACTTGATCCTTATAAATACATTTTCTTATTTTCTATTGTTTATGTCAGCATAACATCTAGAAAGTCTTCAGTTTATTAACTCTCTGAAAACAAGTTCTTCCACTAATCATATATAATTCTTAGCCCATGACCATCTTATTTTATTTCAGCTCTGAGGTTAAAATCCAAACAGAATGAATGACCAAAATAAAGAACTGTATTGTCTCCCTTGACAGATGCACAACTTTACTTAAGATGCATTAACAAGTCAAGAGAACCTGAATGTTTATCTCAGTCTACCAAAGTAGACTGAGACATTATTTACTAAAAGCTTCAATGCTGTTACAACAACTGAGATGAAGTAGGGAGGCAGCACCTATATCATTTGTCAATTTGGTTCCATAATTTCAAAGAACACTTATTCCAGAAGGAAATATACTACTTTGTTGGGGCGGAGGGGGAAATAAATCTACAAAATACAGTTGACCAGAGGCATTATTAGGGTATCCATTCACTAATGACTGAAGAAAATTCAATGATTTGGCTGCCCAGGATCCATCTTCAAAGTTATAATATTAGTATATTAATTTATTCCTCAGAATGGATTTTTGATAAATATGTAATAGCAATATAATAGTTGGTCGAAGAACAACTGGTGTTGATACCTACATTGCACTGTGTATCACTCATTTTTATATATTATTATCATTATTATTATTATTATTTTCAATTTTATTGTAGTTTAGTTACTAAATTTTTCTTACCTCAACCCATGAGTGTCTTTTCCCTTTACCCCTCTAATTTTCTCCACCATCCCCAGAAGGGAGGAGGGTGAGCGAGAGGCTGTGTGATATTTATTTGCCACTAGCCAAGTTTAAAACCACAACAGTCCTTTTTGGTGCCCAGCATGAGACCTGAGTGGTTGATATAGTGACAGATTTATCCAGAGTGTATTAAAACAAACTTCCAATAAACATTCATCATGTTTCCTGGGATTTCACTGTGGGAAATACTGTATTGGTTGTTCTGCAAGTTGGTTGCAGAGTTCAGTGATACAGACCCTTGGATACTGGGTATGCTGCTGGCTAGTTTGGTTACCCTCACCACCTCCAGGTGTTGCACTGGGAAAATAGTTTTGCTGCTGAAGGGTATTGCTATGTTCTGTGCTGTGATACCAATAACACATTGCTGTTGGCTATTCTTATAATTCTTATCTTTACTGAGGGGGTAGAGAGCTGAATGGCATTGCATGATTGGTTTCTGGGCTGCGGGTGTCATCTGGTGTACGTTGTCACCAATTACAGCAATTATATTTTCTCTATGAAGAGACAATCTATGGGGAGGATGTTTCCTTTCACTCCCCCCTCCTCTTCCAGACCATTTGCAAAACTTTTTGAGGTTTTTGAATACTCTTGGGATGTTCAAACCAGAATTTTTATCATCGTTATCCTGTTGCTAGACCTCACGAATGTATGTCAATTTATATATTTCACCCACAGTCAGGCCATCATCTTCTAATTTATTAGGGCTAATCAACTATTTGAAAAAATCATCCAGTGTGTTACCAGTGATATCCCAATACCTGCTGCCCCTGTGACAGACACCTCAGCAATTCCAGGCCTGTTGTCTGCTACAGTTACACACACTGTGACTCCTGCTATGGTTGTTCCACCCCCATCTGCTACTGGTGATCAGTGCCAACACACCACAACTACTCAAACTCTCACAGCAGCTACAACTGTGTCTACTGAAACTCCATTGTAAAGCACCTCAGGTCCTGTGCCATTGTTAGTTTCCTCCGTATAGAAGAGGAAAAATACATGAAAGACAACAGATGTAGGAAAGCGGGAAGGAATTCTCCTATGAGGGAAGAGAAGTAAGATTTTTATGACCCTGACAGTGAGAAGGCAGGCTATTCCAGAGCGAAGGTTTATTTTCTTTTGAAAGGAAAGGAAAATGAGTGGAAATCTGCCTTGGATCAAATTAGCAAAAATTTGGAAGTTATCTACTATGAACACAAGAAGAAAATACTGTATCCATTTACACAACATTAAGGAATTATTTAAGAGTGTTCAATCAGGTGCTCCTTTTTTCTAATGACAGAAACAAATTCAAACAACAAACACATTTCTTTTAGAATTCACGGTCCGAAATGTTACGCTGATGCAGCACAGCAATGATCTTAGTGACAGAGAGGCACAGATTAAGACACTCACAATGACATCTGATGTCATGCATCTGAGGCAGACCTCCCTGTATCTCCTCCTTAAGTGAAAATATCCAGAGATACCCAAGGACTTTCAACTCCTTGTACTGTTTTACTGAAATACAAGCTGGAATAGTGGAATTTGTTTAAGTGGAGAGGATTCAACTCCACTGAATGAGGCAAATGTAAGATCTGGAAAACAGACCTGGAGACTCTAGCTCTCATTTCAGCACAAATGCAATGTAGCTGCATGTCTACTGTGACCGCTGAACAAGAAAATTCTGTCCTTCACAGGGATGCACAAGTTAAATAGCACTGGGCAGGAGGGAAAAAACCTAGAACTAAAAACTGCTGAAACTGAAAACTAATTACTGGAAGGCAAAGGACAGAACATTAACAAGGTGGAGAAATCCTGTTGTTTTTTTTTTAACTGTATAGCCAATCTCCAAAATTAAGTGCCTAACGTAGTTATCTCAAACCGTTTTATAAGGATAATTTAAAGATATGTTTTTTGATTAAAACTATTGTATTTTATTAGCTAACCAAATGCATTATACTGCTCAGTATTTCTAGCCTTGAACAAACCTAATCTAAAGTATGTAAAATAAACATAAGCATTTCAGATAGTTCTAAGTATCTGAGGGAAGGATTTGGGTGGAAACCTTTTAAGTAAAAAAACATTAATGACACATTTGTTTACTATTATGATTCAATAAATTGAAAACCAGAAATGTACAGCAGATAACCTGGGGAGAGACGATAGAAGGAGAGGAGAACTAAAAGAAACAGTTTAATTTCCAAGTTTACAACAACAGGAATCATTTTTAGAACTCCCATTCCTGCCAACAGATCTTTCAGAAATGATTTTTGGAAAATGGAAAATTATCTACAGGAATATTTTACTTTCTTAAAGAAGCAGGAAATGTTGCTCTTTAAGAGAGAAGATTCCTTCTCCTGTAAGGAGGTAAATCACATTAATGCTACTAGATAATGCTGCTAATACTTCACTGGAATAGATATAGAACATATAGAATACATAGAACAGAACACAGAACATAGAATATATATATTCTATGTATACATGTATTAAAAAAAATACATAAGAAAATTGTCCAGGGAAACTGATCTACTCGTCCACTATGGGTATGCATAGTACTACAAACAGTTAACAACAAAATCCCTTTGAAAAGGTAAATTATTTCCTGTAAAATCTTCTGACAGCTGTTCTGATTTTTTGTTGCTATGAGATACACATTTGCACTTTGCTGTTGATCTTTTTTTTTTTTTCTCCAACAGATGTAATACTTTTAAGAAATGGAAACACTAACATAATAAAAACATAACAATGTTTTTTGTGTCTGGTTACCACTTAGCAATTTTCTGGAAATGACCAAAAATACCATTATGTCAGCCAACCAGCATCCTTAAGTTAAGTACTGTAAAAAGTCTGAAATGTTATGCTGACATTATTACATAAGAATTTGCTGCAAACTTGCTTGTAGTGCACTTTTGTATTTTGTTGTAAGATTAGTTTGTCTACAAAAAGAAAAACAAAATCCAACAAGTGAAAGTAATCCCTGAGATGAAAAAAATTCTAGCATAGCTGGATGTGTACATGGCAAGATCCAATGGCTGGGTTTTGGGGTTTTGTTTGTTTTTGGTTTTTTTAAGTGGTCAATTTAGTTACACAATGAAAAATTTAACAAATACACTGGTAAAATCTCTATACCTCTTCAGTTTTTGTATTCATTTTGGATGCCTTTTAAAAAGGTAGTTTAATAGTTTAAAGTTTATTAAAGCCTAAAGACAGAAACGGAGTTCCCCTATGCTATCATATTAGCTGTTCACAGTGGTTACTTGTGACCTTCATAATTTATTATTCTGTGTCTTCATACTGTTTTTCTCTGTCAACCCACATGAAAGTGCGATTTTGAATTTTCTCCATCTCTATTTTCTGTGTCAGAGAACATACAAATGCAAAAGTCTTTCAAATAAATTATGATGTTACCTTTTAAAGTTAGTCAAAATATAACATTAACATATAACATGTCCCAGTTCAGTAACAACAGGCACTTACAGAAACACATCTGGAAACTGCCTCCAGTTTCGGACTCCCCAGTACAACAGAGGTAATGCTTTGGAGTGATTCCAGCAGAGGGTCACATGGGTGAGTAAGAGACTTGCTCTGCCTTAAGAAGAGGAAGTGTAAGGGGAATATAATTGCTATATCTACATCTATCTTGAAGGGTGATGCAGTGAGTTCACCTTCCCAAAGGGACAGATGCCCACCCAGCCACTCTTTCCTCTTTTTCAGCAGGACAGGGGAAGAAAAAAGGATGAAAAGTCTCATGTGTTGAGATGATGACAGGGACATCAATTACTAATTACCATCATGGGGAAAAATTAATGTAAATTATTGACAATTATAATAGACTTCAGTAGTGAGAAACAAAACTAAAAATTCACACACCACCTTTCTCCCCCCTCCTGTTTTCCTAGGCTCACCTTCACCCCTTCATCCCTGACTCCTCTATCTCTTCCCTTCTGAGGGTCACAGCGGGCTGGGGAATGGGGGGCTGCAGTCAGTCCATCCCAGTTCCTCTTTGCTGCTCCTTCCTCCTCACCCTTTTCCCTGCTCCAGCCTGGGGCCTTCCCAGGGGCTGCAGGGACAACCCTGCTTCACCAGGGTCTCTCCTGGGGCATCTGGCACAGGGCAGCCCCTGCAGACCCTCTACGCCAACACTTTGTCATTAAACCTGGTTCTAAAGTCTCCATCCCTTAAAGCTCATGTGGCTGAGGCTCTGCACAACCTGATATGGTTGGACCTGCTCTGAGCAGAGAGTGGACTGGTAGACCTCTAGGGGTCTTGCAAACAAACAAGCTTCAGGTCAAGGTATTTATTTACAAGTTATACAGACTAGTTTTGGAATGTTTGCTTGAAGCAGTTAATAAAGCTAGAAATAATTATATTAAATGAATCATTGGACGGTCAGCACACTTCTCACCTCTGGCTAACTCAGGGTGTGAAAACAACGCGTACCACTGAGGTTTTTAAAGAATCCAAAAATTTTCCTCTTGTTTGTAAAACTCACGGTGAAATATCAGTAGAAAATATATACAATAGATGCTACATCAATAAGTTTATTTTTGTGTGAAATTTAATATAATAAAATAATAATAAATGCAGTACTGCTCTCAAGATCAGTGACATTTCGAGAAATTCAAAAGCTTAGCAGCCCTGGAGGAGAGAGCCTTAGCTTCTTTCTAGTCTTTTCCATATATATTTGAGATTCCTTATGAACTTTTGACTCAGATTGCTTCAGCATAGCTTTTGATTTTTCTTGACAGTTTTACTAACTTCATTAACAGTGTTCCCGTCTACAAGAAACACTTAAGTGCACTTCTAGATCACAGTTTTCTGTGATAGATCATTGTTTAGGGACATGTCATTCAGTGTCATCTTAAGAGTCTGGCCAAAATGAAAAACAAGTCTTTTTTTTGCTGTGCAACTAAGTGAATTTTCAGAAGAGACAGAGTCTACCACCTTCCTTGTCTAGGTCAGACATGTCCTGCAGGAAACTCTCGCTGTTACTAGTGCTAATCTAGCTATTTCTTTGAATGATTTAAACCTTCAGCAGTCTGAAAAAAAAAGTAAAATGGTTTAATACTTTCTCTGCAATAGCAGATTAAAGTGGCCATAGCAAAAATGAAACCCTTTATAATTAAGTATCATTTTATGTTTCAATTGTAGCTTGCAAAAAAACCCCACAAAGATCTCACATCAAAAATAAAACTGAAAACCCAAAAGGCACATTTTAAGTGGTTAAATAAGGTAACTGGTAGCTAGACAAGATAACATGGCAATTATGATTATGCCGTAGAAAGGAAACCCAAGAACAAAGCTAAGTTTCTGACATTATTTTATAGCAGAAAAATAACAAACTAAAACTGCAGTGTCACTATCTAATCTGTTTAGCCTTCAATCCCTAATAGAAATCAGATTTTACATCACACAATATGTTCCACATGGGAAAGGAAAAGGAAAAAAGGAAAAAAGAACCAGCCCACAAACATACATGGTGAAAATAAGAAGACTAAACTAGACCAATCTCAATAGTTCTGACAATATAGGCAGTATTTAACTTCCGAAGCCCTATTCAAAATTAAAATGCAAGTTGAATTTGCAAAGGTAATCAAATTAGAAAGATGGGAATTAGCTAAGTTCTGGCAATGAGAATTCAGAATTTTCTCATGATAAGCCAAGCAAGACTTTACTTAACCAAATGTCACAGTGACATTGGTAATATTGATCTTGTTGCCCAGCTACCCTACAGAATGTTAGTTTTAAAGGAGAAAAGTTAAAGGATCAGACCGGTTGAAAATTTTAAGAGAGACAATTATCTGAACATTGAGGGAATTTGTACATGTCAGGTTTTAATAATTATTAAGTATTCAAGGGACATTTTAGTATTAGAGAGTTGCAAAGTCTAATTTCCGTCTTCAGAAGTGTTATTAGTCCTCATCCCTTTCACAAAGATACTAAGTATCTTTATTGGTAAATTAGTTTTTCTAATGACAGCACGAAAAAATTAACTTCCTTCCCCTTTTAAAATGCTTCCCTTTCTCTACAATACTGCTGTCAGCATTGTCTCTCATGCAGCAGAGCAGGCGGCTCGTGCAGTGGGACACAGAAGTTCTTCTGGGTCGAGAAGCCTCACAAGGCAGCTGTAGGAGCAGAGTGAGCAGGCAGGGTTCCTCCAAGGGAAGTACTAGAGACCAGGAGAAGCACGGACATCCTCCCTGACTCTTCAAACAGAATTGTGGACACTCGTTTCAGAGCTAAAGCTGCTGCTCTGGCTAAGGGATCTGCACCATCTTCCCCTGCGGTGCTTGATGCCTCCGTGCAGACAGAGCTTCAGACAGCAGAGGCACCTTAGTGTGTGGGAGGTGCCCAAACCACTCTCCTGGTGTGGGGATGGGAGACAAACCATCCTGCAATAGGTGTGCCCAGGTGGACCAGCTCCTTGAACAGATGGCCAAATTGCAGGAGGAAGTGGCAAGATTAAGGAGTATCGGGGAGTGTGAGCAGGAGACAGATTGGTGGAGCCTCACCCTACCATTCGTGAGGCAAAGGCAGGAGACAGAGGCTCCACAAGAAGCAGAGGATCCCCTTCCCTCTTGCCAACAGGGTAAAGGAAGGGACCTAAGAGAAGGGGGAGAATGGAAACAGGTCCCAGCCCGGGGGAGGAGGTGAATCCCCTCCCAGCCTTCCTCACCCTCCCAATTGACTTTACACAATAGATATGTAGCACTGGAACTAAACGGCCAGAAAAATAAGGAGGAAGATGAAGGTCCATCCAGGGGGTCGCCTAAGCTGAGACAGTTGGCCCCAAGCATTGCGACTGCCTCAGCTAAGAAAAGAAGGAGGGTAATGGCCGTCGGTGATTCCCTCTGGAGGGGAACAGAGGGACCAATATGTCGACATGACCCTTTACACAGGGAAGTCTGCTGCCTCCCTGGGGCCCGGGTTAGAGATGTCACCAGGAAGCTCCCTGGTCTGATACAGCCTCTGATCACTACCCACTACTGGTCATGCAGGTTGGAAGTGATGAGATTGTGGAGAGAAGTCCAAAAGCAATTAAAAGGGACTTCAGGGCACTGGGGCATTCGATTAGAGGATCAGGAGCACAGGTAGTGTTCTCCTCAATCCCCGCAGTGGCAGGGATGAACACTGAGAGGATCAGGAGAACACAACTGATCAACACCTGGCTCAGAAGCTGGTGCCAGAGGTGCAATTTTGATTTTTTTGATCATGGGAAGGCTTATGTGGCACCAGGCCTGCCAGTGACAGATGGAGTTCACCTGTCTCACAGGGGGGTAAGGATTCTGGCTCGTAAGCTGGCAGGGCTCATTGAGAGGGCTTTAAACTAGGTTTGAAGGGGGAAGGGGGAATTCCCAGGCCAATTACAGACAAGCCCAGGGGTGGCACGGTGAGGGTAAGAGTGGACTCTACAGTTCAGCTCAAGTGCAATTACACTAGTGCACGCAGTATGAGCAACAAGCAAGAGGTATATAATGACAGAAAAGCCAGCAACAAATGCCCAGAGCCTGGAAAAGGTTCACAGGCTGGCCTGAGGGTGGCTAGTGGGAAGCACACAGGAGGTCCAGCCTCCTTGGGAGCCCAACTTAAGTGCTTCTATACGAATGCACGTAGTATGGGGAACAAACAAGAGGAGCTGGAGATGCGTGCATGCCTGCGGGGGTATGATCTTATTGGCATTACAGAGACATGGTGGGATAGATCGTACGACTGGACTGTTGGAATGCAGGGACACAGGCTCTTCAGGAAGGACAGGCAGGGGAGACGAGGAGGGGGTGTTGCTCTCTATGTCAAAGACCAGCTGGAGTGCATGGAGCTCCACCAGGGGTCAGATGAGGAGCCAACAGAGAGCCTGTGGGTCAGGATCAAAGGGAGGGCAGGGACAGGGGACATTGTAGTGGGGGTCCGCTACAGGCCACCTGACCAGGGAGAGCAAGTGGATGAGGCCCTCTTCAGACAGATAGGAGCAGCCTCACGCTCACAAGCCCAGGTCCTCATGGGGTATTTCAACCATCCTGATATCTGTTGGAAGAAAAACACAGCACAGCATAGGCAGGCCAGGAAGTTCCTGGAATGTGTTGATGACAACTTCCATCTCCAAGTGATAGAGGAGCCAACCAGGAGAGGGGCTATGCTGGACCTTGTTCTCACCAACAAGGAAGGGCTGGTGGGGAATGCGGAACTCAAGGGCAGCCTGGGATGCAGCGACCATGAGATGGTGGAGTCCAAGATCCTCAGGGCAGTGAGGAGGCCACACAGCAGCCTCACTACCCTGGACTTTAGGAGAGTGGACTTTGGCCTCTTCCGGGACCTGCTTGGAAGAGTCCCATGGGATAAAGCCTTGGAGGGAAGAGGGACCCAAGAAAGCTGGTTAGTATTCAAGGATCACTTCCTTCAGGTTCAGGGGCGATGCATACCAACACAGAGGAAGGCAGGCAAAAATGCCAGGAGGCTTGCATGGATGAACAAGGAAGTCCTGAGCAAACTCAAACAAAAAAAGGAAGCCTACAGAGGGTGGAAGCAAGGATAGGTAGGCTGGGGACAATACAGAGACACTGTCCGCGAAGCCAAAGTTCAGGTTAGGAAAGCTAAAGCCCTAAAAGAATTAAATATGGCCAAGGACATTAAGGGTAACAGGAAGAACTTCTATAGGTATGTCAGCGATAAAAGGAGGACTAGGGAAACTGTGGGCCCCCTCTGGAAGAAAACGGGAGACCTAGTGACCCAGGATATAGAGAAGGCTGAGGTACTTAACGAGTTCTTCACCTCAGTCTTCACTGTCAAGAGCTGGAGCCACACTGCCCAAGTTGCAGAAGGCAAAGGCTGTGACTGGGAGAAGGAAGAACTGCCAGCTGTAGGAGAAGATCAGGTTCGAGACCATCTAAAGAACCTGAAGGTGCACAAGTCCATGGGACCTGATGAGATACATCCGCGGGTCCTGAAGGAACTGGCAGATGAAGTTGCCAAACCACTATCCATCATATTCAAGAAGTCGTGG
>WKFP01015394.1:903315-950161 GCA_011057875.1 Pterocles orientalis
GGCTGGGCCTTTGGTCATCAGGTGGGGAGGGGCAGTATCACTGTGTATCACATTGCATATTTGTATATAGTATTATTTCCAATATTATTGTAGTTTAGTTATTAAATTGTCCTTATCTCAACCCACAAGTCCTCTTTGCCATTTACCTCTTGAATTCTCTCCCCTATGATTGGGTGGGGGCAGGGACTGTGTGAGCGGGTGTGTGTGGTTTGGCCCCCAGCCAAGGGCCAACCCACCACACCACCTTATCTCTTCCTAAAGTAAATGAGACCTCTTTATTTGGAAGGATACTTGTTCTACTAGTAGAAAATGATGGCCAGCTGAACTGAAAACTAGAAGTTTAATACTACAAGACTATCTTTATAACTTGGCTGAAACTGAAGTTATATATCCCTAGATTGCATTATTTTTAAAACATTTCTGTTTCTCTGCACTCACATATTTTCTTTCATTCAGTACAGAGCTAATAGAATTCATAACTCAAAAACAAACTCAAAAAGTAGCTAAGAGGAAACCACAGAGTAATTTTAAAAATTTCCTTGACACCATATCCACCTTCTTTCCCAGTCCTCTTTAAAACCCGATACTAACTCCACTTCATGTTTTTCCTGTGTCCTCTGAAGGAGGGAGATAAACATGGCTCCAAATTCCTCAAAATATTCCCCCAAGTGATTTGACTTAAAAAAGAATTGAAACCATTGTGAATCTTTACAGGCACACTTACGACTAGTGGTCCTCATATAGCACAAACAAGCAAAGACAACACAGCAAAGATACTACAGACTAAGGGAAAGCCTAATTAACAGAACTAGCCAAGACTACAGCTTAATTTTCACAAGCTCAAGCCTTCCCTGTACACTCTCCTCAACCACAGTGCTAGCTTACATGTCTGGTGATTTTGTCCTGGTACTACCCCAAATTCTGTGCAACCACAGCTGCATGGTGAACTCGCATCAGCTCACTGATCTACTTCACCGTGGGGATTTACAAGAGTTGCACTGACACGACCAGTCTGGTGATGGGGTACACAAGCAGACACTGCAATTGAAACAAATAGTTGTGACATTATGCCCTAGAAGAATGACCAAATAATACCTAACCTACAGTCAGAGGTTAGATGTCAGTTGCCTTATATCTCACAGCAATCTCCCTCAGAATAACTGCAACAAGTTCACTCTGTGAAAGCATTATTAAATGCTACACACACACATAAATACATAAAACTTACAGAAAAATAGCTCGATAGAACGTATGTAGTGTGGAGAACCCAGATCCATGAATCACCAGAAATGAGAAGGAATTGGAGAAGGCAGAGGAAAAAAGAAATTAGATTTTAACTGCCCTCCTTTTTCAGCTGTTAGACGTATCTTCTCACAGCAAAAAAAGTTTCAATGGACTATTTCAGCAAAATTGGGTTCTTAGAAAAATTTTAAAAAATACAGGCAAGTAGATAGGAAGCAATCTTTTATGGATTGTGGTAGAGGAGCTTGCCTACATACTTTGTCTCTGTTGTTTATTATCTAATCTGGAGTATGGCCCTAAAGGAACAACATAGATTAGGATTTTTTTAATACTCCTTCTTACATTTTTATTACATAATCATTCAGATTACAAAAAATTATGAAAACAGACACAATGGTCCTTTTTTTTAGATAACTTAATTCTTTTGTCTTTGAACTCCTACAGGAAATTTTATTTTGACTTCAATGAGAATAGAAGTAAGCCAGAAATCTATGATGGTACCTTGATTTTAATCTCTTGACACACTGAACACTGACATGTGAGACCAAAAAAAACCAAACATCCTCTTTTTAAAGCAAGAAAGCATGCAGCAAATCATGTATTATTTCTTTATCTTAGTAGTAAACAAAAATCAACCAAATGGTTTGTCACTTAAACTAAAAGGCTCAGTATACCAATAAAAGTAATAGCCCCAAATCAAGTACCAATACATTGCCTCTATCAAATGAAAAGAAAAATTACTCAATCAATATTATCTTGAACCAAGAAATGAGCCCATGACCTACTGCCCAACAGTTCTCTATACCTACACTTACCCCAGAGGGGAGCTAATTCTGCATCACAGCTGACTGCAATAATTAAATAGTCACAACAGAAACAACAGCAAGTGCAGCTGTATAGCAGGAGAGTCATAGCACAGAAGACAGGCATTTTCTTTTGTAAATCCTACTAAGTTAACTAGTTTCCCTGTATGTGTAAATCTGATATGCTTAGTGTGGGTAGACACAAAAAAGTTTATGAGCTGCTTTATTTTACTCACTGGTGTAAGGTCTCTCGTGAATAAAGTTCCTCAAGTTTTGTACTGTCTCTGGAGAGAGTTAGGTGCTTTAAAATGGCAGCTTTAGAAATCCCTAGGTTGAAGAGTGAACCACTTAGAGTAGGCAAAAGGAAAACTGTAAGCATAAAGCTGTATCAGCTTGTCCGATAGAGATTTTCTCTGAGGCTTAAGCAACTCTATCAGGGATTTGGAAGCCTCTCCTGTAACAGCTCTTTCAAAGAACTGTGGAAGGTTATTTCCTAGCAAAACACACTTGTAAGAAGAAGCAGCTGATATTTCCATGCTTGGTAGTTAGGATCCTCAAGCAGACATCTTCTAATTTCTCTGTTAAAAGGAAGCGATTCAAATCTCCGTTGCCCAACATCGTCTTCCTTAGTAGGTAATTTGGCTTGTCCAAAGTGAAATCACTTTTCATCTTTTTTTATATAGTGGTATAGAAAAAAAAAATATAATATTCTTGAGGAAGAGAGAAAAAAATGAATTAGCAGATGCATATATAGGAGTATGTATATAACAACCTGTAAAGCCAGTGATTGATGTCCACTCAAAAAAAAAATGCATTTTTTTCCAGACAAAACCAAGTCAAAGATTTGCTCTTTCAATTACTAAAAGACTAATCACAAGTGATCAGAAAAATAACAGTAATTAAAAAGCAATAACTGGTACCCATACTAGCTCTTCGTTCAGTTCTGTTTCAAAGGAAAAATCTGAAACTCAGCACCAGACTGGGTTTCTTAAGCCTTATGCTTATTCTCTGAAAATTTACACAAACAATGACAAGTTCCTGCATTCTGGGTTAGTCACAAATCAGGAAAGAGCTGCCCAGTCCTGGAAGTCCTGGCTTTATAAATCAGACAAACTTGTTTCTTGAGAGCTGGAAAGTAAGCCATGACATTGCATACCAATAGACTAAAAACAATTCCGAAAAGGATTGGGTAATTGTATTTTTGGACTTGAGTGCTCTGCCTAAGACTTTCATTCTGCTTTTTCCTTTCATTCTGCTTAGTAAACATCAAGTGTTAAAGAGTCTGATTTGTGTTCTGAGTCTTCATTATACTGCAATCCATCTTGCAGTCAGAGCATCTGATCTGACATGAGTGTTGCCACATGATTCTTGAAAGGAAATTTCATTTTAAATACAAAAAATATTTACTTTTCAGGATGGGTTTTATTCTGATATTCTGTGCTGAGAATATTAAAAATACACCTTTTTTTCTCTTTTCCTCAATAAATGTTCATGCAATCTGCTTTCCTCGAACAGTATTCCTGAGTATTTCAAATCTAATATTAAAATGGGAAAAGAACAGGTACATGTCTCCTTTCCTCTGTTGATTACATTCATCACTTCTATAAAACCCCTCATTTATTTGTTTTACTTTAAGACAAAACTGGTATCTTACCATACAGTACATTTTACAAGTGTTCTTAATGTTGTAAGAGTGACTTGTGTTCTTAAGCCACCTAAGGTTACCAGCGAAGGGGAAGTTACTAGAATTTTCTGAGGTTTTGCTTATTCTACTAATTTCTGAATGCTTGCTTTATCTACCTGTATTTAGCCTATATATGCCTGTCACAGGCACATTGAAATGAACTGAAAGGCCGGGGTAGTCTCTGCTCTTTAGATGTGAAACATGGTGGGTTTTTTTAAGAAAGTTTGTAACTTTTTGAACAATTTGTAGTTGGAGTGACATGGAGCTGTTAAGATTTGTGTTGCTGAAGTGTACAAACAAGTAGATTTGATAAAAGAACCAAAAGTCACTGTGAAACATAGTAAACTAGGTTACCTGCACAGACAATTCCAATTTTACATAGTTACACAAAATAAATTCTGTGTATTGTAGACAACTTCTGCTGACTATTGCTTGGGATAACCTTGATTCTGTGTGGGTGATACAACCATCTAAAATTCATGCACGTTAAATCACTTGGCTATAGCACACAATAATTTAGTCTGGCAGACAAACCCCAAAACTACATTATGGAAAGCATTATAATATAATACGGTATCAATGACATGAATAAAACCTTCTCTATAGCACTGTATTTCAAGTGTTCTTCATAGATGATTTTTTTTTCCATTTTGCAGCTTGAAACATTCTTTTCTTTGATTTTTTTTTACAAGAGCTAATAGTTATTAATCAGAAACTGGCCAGTAATGACATACCAGTAGCAAGACTTGTTTCTTTGCCTCCAGCAATCCCTCAAGAATCTTACTTTTAAAGATTTATGATTCATTATACTTACATGTTTCCTACAATAAGATATTTTAACAACATCAATGAAGTAATAATATGCACATTTTTATATTTTAGGCAGAGAGATTTGACAGAATTCTGAGTTCTCCCACAAATATCCTGTGCTTTTCTTCTTTACATACATTCACTTATTATCTGTACTAAAAAATAATGACAGTGAAGTTTTTTAAATTGAGCATGTTGTATCTGGATTGATCCGTGGATATGAAAACAAGAAACATGGTACGGTGAACTGCTAGTGTGTGGTTTCCTCTAGGGATAACAACATTGCTTTTCCTGTTTTTGAATCAAAATTATATCTATCAAAGATTCTCATAAGTCAACATAAGCTGCTTTTAAACATTACTTCTAGTACTGCAAACTGTAATCAACTTTTAAGAAGTCACCACCTCCAAAAAAATTACCCAGATCCAAACATTGCCACAGAAAATGTGCAACTGTTCAGCTGTAATTTATAGTAACTCTCTAAAATCACATTGGTTCTAGATAGAAAACCATAGGAATGACTTGACAACATGCATTCTGTGTCACTATAAAATTGTTAATGTAATTTAATTACTCTTAATTCATATTCATAATAGGAGCAAAAGCAAAAAATATTGAACTATTAACATGACTCAAAGAAGGAGAAAAAAGAAGAAAGAAGCATTATATAACATTGCAACTTCTGTGATATCCTCCACATTCAATGAGAGTAAACGTTTACTGTTGGAAGATTAATATAGTTTAATATAATATCACTTTCAATAAATGAAAAAGTGTTTTCTAAAATAAGGTTTTAGTCTTAGTCTAAATTTTATCTCCCTTTTTTCTTTCATGCTATCTGACTTTAACAGCAGAAAAAAAAAAGGGTTCCAATAAATAAAGTATACTTTCCAAACTAAATAAAAAAAAACCAAAACAAAACACGAGACTGTGTGAATTTTTCATTGGTATTCATATACATAAATTCAATATTCAATGCACTGTAATGTGCCATCTTCAAATAAATGTTCATAAAGTTCTTAGAGCACACCGTTTTCCTTCAGTCCACTTGATTAATTCTTCACCACTTTGCTTTATGATGTTCATTTTAGAGAAAAAAAAAAGGTTTTCTAGTAATATTATCCCTGGATAACAAAACAAGAATCCCCAATAAAATGCAGAGACATGTCTGTAAAACCCTCTACTCTCTCTGTCACAGAAAACAATAATCTACACATATTTTAGTGTTTTGTTGGCATGTTTAGATTTTTTCTTTTTGCATTAAATGACCTGGCTGAGACAGATTGCTTGCTGCTGTGAAGAGGTTTATATAGCACTAATTTTATATATATGAAACAGATGCCTAGCTTTGTTCTTACATTGTGATTATAACTGAACAGAATTCAGAGAAAGATTTTATTGTGACGAGATCTATAACAGCAAATGCTGCATGTGCTGTTGTAAAATATTCCAGTGCTAAAAAGCTCCTGCTTCAGGTTTTGTAAAGCTATGAGACATCTGAACACATCCCAAATCTGCTTCTAAAGATAAGCTTTGCCTTTTACGGAATTTTGGATTAGTGATGTAGCATGTGCATTAAGTAAAAGGGGGGGGGGGTGTGAAGAATAAATTAATTAATGACACAAATCACGTAATAATACAAACACAAAAATATAGCAGCAATTGTCACAACGATCCATATGTTGGAGTGTTAATGAGCAGAGTACACAGGTAGCAAGCATTCTTTTATGTGCTGCACAATTTATATTTATAATATATTTGATATTTTAGATCAACAATGCCGTTTCTTGTTTAGATCTGTAAATGGATACCTTGTGGATACCATCATAAGGGAAGTAGTGTGCATGAATACAGCACCTAAACATTTCTTTTTTTATAGAAATCAAAAAGACATGGTTTCTGGCAATTGTTAATACAAAGGCATCATTAACTAGTATATTACAATAATCTGACTCCTTTTGTGTTTGAAGAGTTCATTACATACTTAATGATCCTGATAAACTGCAGCTCTCGGTTTCCTCTGAAGGGAAAGACAAGAATTAAGTTGCTACATCTGATTTATATACTGGTACAGAGTAGAATTATTTATGATAAAACAGCAATCATTTAATATGGAAGGAGTTCGTAAAGTTCCCTTTCCAAAAGCATTCCAACAGTTCTAAAGGTCCATTTCTATTTGATTAGCTTTCTTTATTGTTAAAAGCACATTTTTAAGGAAAACAAAATTAGAGACTGAACTTCAGCCAAATCCTAATTGAACTAAAAGGAAGAAAAAATGCACTGCTTAAAATTCATTATATTTAAGGAGGCTTGGAACACAAAATGTAACTTTGTACATATTAACCAGGCTTTCAAAATGTTCTATTAGACATTTGAAATCTGTTATTTTATTTTTCAGAGATCTGGGCTTAAGACTTTTTTATTGTTTATTGTTTTAATAAACCAGGCCCACAGGACATTCAGTTTCAGCAGAAACAGGGAGATGAGGTTATCAATCTCTGTTCATCGGTAGTGTTAGCATAATATATAATATGACAAATGATATGAATTCATAACGAATTTGCAATCACGCCTGGTTATACACTATTAGTACCTAGTATTACAAACCAGGATCAATTCAATACAAGCACTTTTGGTATTCAAGGGAAAGGTAAAACTACTATAAGGCCCAAAGGTCCTAATTTAATAGTTTCAGGAACATAAAGTTTTCTGTTGTTTATGTTCAGTGCTGAACGTGAACTTATGTTGAACTCCTTGAAAAACAGACAGACTTTTACAGATTGTTGCAGTCTCAGTGTGAATAGTGAGGGCACAATGAGTAGATTTTCAATTTATTTCTAGCAGGCAAATGTTTTCTTATATAAGTAGATTATGGAAGTATAATTAAATCAGTAAATATTATTTCTAGTCATCTGTGCAACCCAACCATATGATCACCTGTCTCCTATCACTACCCACTATCATCATACCAGTCCTGACATACTCATTCCTTACTTCAGACCACAAATATATTGTAATCTTTCTATTTTCTCTTGCATCTCTTGTTTGCATTCCTGTAATCTATTTTCTGAACTTCTCCTATTATCCAACTAGGATATCAATATCATTAGATATAACTTTTTTCTGTTTTGCCTTGGATTCACTAAAGGATTTCAGGTTCTTTTAAATATTACTACCTAAAAATATATCCTTATATGCCTCTGGAAGAAAATACTTCTCATCTGGAGATGATTTAGGATTAATACAAAACATTATGTCAGATCATTGAAAGTTTTTCCCTTTCAGAAAGGGAAATGCTGACAGGCATTTTATCCACTGATCATAGTTTTGTATTTTGTTATTTTATTTCATTAAGTCATGTTGGGTTTTTAGTAGTTCTTTCACCATTACATTTTGCACCACTGTTTTTTCCTAAAGAGATATTAACGACTAGAACCTGATGATACAAGAAAAATTTATTTTCTAGTGACTATTGCTTGATATAATGTCACTGAAGTATACATGGAATTTCTATGCGGTAGTATTTACCATCCTATTTTATTGATTTCTTAATTTGCTGTCAATTAAAATGATTAGTTATTATTGATTTAGTTATTATAGTGAAATTTATTATGCATGAGACACATATAATCATGCTCTTGTCCTGATTGTTTAAGCTTTGCATTTACCACTTCTGGTTCTGCAGAGATTAAATTATATGATGTTATTTGTTTGGGAAGTGTTTTATACATAAAAAATTAGATGACCAAAGAGTATATAACCACCTTGTCACTGGGAAAAGAAAAAAAAAACGAACCAAACCAAACCAAAAAAATCCCAGCAAAAACAACAAGAAGAAACAGGCAACAAAATGCACTGAAAAAATATTAGGAATCAAGTACTGCAGCACAAAGCAATCACTGTAGTAGTTGGTCGATCTCAACACACCAAAACTAACTGCAAGGAGCAATAAGCAATATTAATCAATGCAACCCAATTTACTGAAAAATATACAAAATATCATTCTCACATTTCAGGTGTCTTGATATGTCACTGTGAATAAACTTTCTTGTTAATTTCAATTTATTTTGAATTTCTTTTTTTTTTTAAATGGTATTTCATTAAGATTTCTTGAAGCTAAAGGGAAAAGGAAAACTAAATGCAATATTGCAGTCATATACTTACCCCAAGTGTTATTTCGGAGTTTATTAGCCAATTAAATATTTTAACAGGATATTTTATTTTAGTAAAAAAAAACAACCAAAAAAACCCAAACAAACCCATTGTCAGTTAAATTATCTTACCACCCATATACACTATTAATAAAAAGGCAGTGGAAAGGCTTTTTAAGTGTCAATTAAAGGTAAGGAACTATAATGATTTTGTAAGAATTCGTTAATTTTATTTGTATAATCTAACTGCAACATAACAGATATGTTAATGAACGATTAAAGAAAACATGCTGAGACTAACATTCAAGTTAATGAAAAAATAATCCATGTACTGTGGAATTTTTCCATTAAAGCTATATAGTATTAAATTATTTTTTTAGGCTGACTACAGCATAGTAAATTCTTGCATATTTCAATATTAGCCTGCATGTTATATAGGTATGCATAAAAAGTCTAAAGTGGATGGGTTATGCTTGTTATTAATTTCTTACGTGAGAACTGAAACCTGATGATTTCACAACCTGCTTCTGGTCACAACATGTGCCTGATCCCTGACCAATGTGGCAGAAAACTGGAAGAGTATAAGAACTTTTCATCCTTGCATGGCCTGCTTAAAAGCCATGTTAAAAATCCACTGGCCTGCTATAGAATTGACCCTAATGTGAAAAGTACACATGATGAGCTGACATAGTTGTTGCTATATCCTCCCTATGGATCACTTGGAATATTTGAAGCACAAAAACTGAGCCCCAGTGTATATGGTACGCACTGAGTTTACAGAACTGAGGTTTTTCAGGCTTTTTTCTTTTTTTTTTTTTTCCTTATTTTCATATGATATAACCGTACTTTTATACAAATAGTAGTACCAAGTACTTACGCTGTGCAGAATGAAATACATGCAGCTATAGTGGTACAGTGTAAAGGAATATGGAGCCAGTATAATAGTGGGGGCCTTGAAAATCAGAACACAAGATACCATGTAGAAGTGCAGGCATAGACTACAATGAGAGAGAGCAAAGGCAGGCATTGGAGACCCCAGGGCTATAAAAACGCAGCAAATGTCATTTAAAGAAAAGCAGACCTAGAGCTAAGTCTAACTAGTCTTTGGGTAAAAAAACACAAGTAGGAACATATGTAAAATTTACCATGTACAGTAAATTCAGATGTAACATGGACCTGCAAAAGTACATTAGCAAGTACATAAAAGTGACCCAAACTGAATCCTAGGGCAAGGAAGAAAACATCACCAGCATCATACCCCTCCTTCAGACTTCAGATACTGGTAACTTGCTGCGCGCCACAACCAAACTGAAGCTGTGAAACCAATGACCCAGAAAGGCTTTGGAAGGTTTAACATAGCTCCAGAAAAAGAGGTATCAGAAGTGTACGTATGTCTATTCTAACCACATTATTAGCACTGAACTTTCTGTAAGAGTAGGATTCTTTTTTTTTTTCTTTTCTCATTGTTTAGATTGTTAAGATTTCTGTTATGCCAGCAATACATTATTGGCTTTACCTATAAAGTGTGCTTCCTTTTTGCCCACAAGATTTTGTACATAACAGTCCTGCATCTCTGAAACAGTTACAGCACATTACTGAAACTCCAGACTAAATGAACTTCAGAAAACAGAACCAATCTTCCCTATATTTATGTTTTCTAAGTTATAGTTAGCCAGTAGCTCCATGTCTTAATGATTATTAAAAAAAAAAAAAAGCCTTTCAGGTGTTACCATCTTTGTCCCACTGCGTAAAAAAGATTAAGAGGGAGAAAAGAAAATTAGTTTACACAAACAGTCACATCCCTGTTCACAACAGGTTTTAGCAGTGGGTTGTTCTGACCCAGGATGAAAAATTACTGCAAATGAAGTGACCATATAGATAAGCAAAACCCAGTAATCTGCATACCCCAGCTTCTTAAATTTTATTTAAAAACTGAAAATAACTGTAACCCAGGAATTCATAAAATACATAAATACTTGTGAATCTGCCCAGATGCACTCTCATTTTATAAGAAAGCTTTCTCCTATCCATAAAAACAATATAGCAGGGCTTGCATGTGATGGTGGTGATATGTTGGGAGGGGGGGTGAATGATTTCTCCTACTGTATTTTTGTTTAATAATAGTTTTTTCCTAATTAGTTCATTGTCACTTTTGCCGATAGCTTAGGCTGTGACTTTAGTTTTTACCTTAATTCATCTCATCCAGAAATTAAAGATGCTAGCCTTAGGGACCAATACAAATGGTCTCCTCCCACTCTGACACTTCTAGAATTTAGCTAAGAGCTTTAGCTGCACTGCTGCTGCTTTTGCCTTTCCCTCTGGCTTTTTAAATTGCTCTTCCCTCTTGCACTACACAGTGAATAATAACACATGACCTTTTACTTGGTTCTGCTTCTACATTACGTTTAGTGAAAGTTGTCCCAATTATGCAGACTTCTGCAGACAGATTGCAGTGCTGACATTTCTATGGAATACCACAACTTTTGCAACATTTTTGTTTCCAAAGGGAAAAAAATGAGTAGAGTGAACTCCCTCCCCCCACCCCCTGCCTTTTTTGTTTGTTTCATATCACTTCTTGTCATTTTTATTCAGAAAAATCAGAGGGGCATTAATCTGCTAACTTCACAGTGCAGTATCGAGCATTTTATCAGAAAGATTTGAAGCATATTCAAATTTAAGCTTAAGGACAAGGATACTAATTCAGAGAACTGTCATTTGCTGCTGCAGGCTATGGCTTTGTTTGCATGACACCTTCCCTGTGTGTTTATTACCATACAGCTAAGTTGTGTTCCCAGCAGGAGCAGACATCTTTCCACTTCATTGATTTCAGAGCTGTATCTGAACATGTTCATTCAACAAAGATAATCCTGGACTCTACAGTTTTCCCTTAGAATTTGATTCAATCACAGCAGAACAGCAATTGGCTTGAGGGACAGTAGTGATGACAAAATTAAGTACAGTAAATATATTTAAATATTCTTGTTGTTGTAGTTCTACAACACCAGGTACTGAAACAAGTAACAAGCATATAACTCAGGGTATTCTTACATAACGTTATGACAAGTATCAAACAGAAGAAAGTACTGAAATTAACGTGACAAAAGAAATTATTTTAAGTAAAATGTCAAACAGGTCATTTGAGGTTACAAGTGAAGTGTGGTATAGTAAAAGAAAAAAATAAATTGAAGTAGATAGCTGTCAAGAACAAAGAATTTTTGTCCATTAATGAAATATGCATGTCACATAAGCTAAGCATGTCAAGGAAAGCACGCTAGTCATACACACTTTTTTGATGAATCTAGGTTGAATTTCTTTGTCACAGTCAGAGGTCATGCTTTCAATTTTGTCATAGCTGTGGAGACAACTACTTAATGACACATTATTATTTTCTTCTGAATGTGAGTCTATGTCATTCTTTAGCACATGTTCGTTTAACATTTCACTAGGTTGCTTTCTAGACTAAGGTTCTACTCAATAGTATCATCTTAGGGACAATCGAATCAAAATTACTGGGAAGTATAACCCATGAAGGGTATGTGTTTCACCACCAAGAAGACAGTAATGGCAGAAGGAATTCTATGCTCTGCACCCACTGCAAGAAAAGACCAGGTTCGTGATCACCTGAGGAACCTGAACATACATAAGTCTATGGGACCTGATGAGATGCATCCCAGAGTCCTGAGGAAATTGGCTGATGTAGTTGCCACACCACTCTCCATGATATTTGAAAAGTCATAGCAGTCAGGTGAAGTACTTGGTGACTGGAAGAAGGGAAACACTGCATTCGTTTCTAAAAAGGGCAGAAAGGAGGGAACTACTGACCTGTCAACCTCACCTCTGTACCTGGGAAGGTCATTGAGCAGATCCTCTTAGAAGCTATCCTGAGGCACATGGAGGACAGGGAGGTGATTTGAGAAAACCAGTGTGGCTTCACCAAGCACAAGTCTTGCCTGACCAACCTAGTGGCCTTCTACAGTGGAGAGAATACATCAGTGGAAAAGGGAATAGGTATGGCTGTCATCTATCTGCACTTCTCTAAGGCCTTTGACACATATTTTGACACGTGCAGGACTTTGCACTTGGCCTTTTTGAATCTCATGACATTCACATGGGCCCACCTCTTGAGCTTTCCAAGGTCCTTCCAGGTGGCATCCTGTCCCTCAGGTGTGTCAACTGCACCACACAGCTTGGTGTCTTTGGTAAATTTGCTGGGAGTGCACTCAATCCCACTGTCCATCTCTGACAACAATGTTAAACAGCACTGGTCCCAGTACTGACCCCTGAGGAATGCCACTCATCACTGGGCTCAACTTGGGACACTGAGCCACTGACCACAACTCTTTGAGGTTGACCATCCAGCCAATTCCTCATCTACCGTGTGGTCCTTCCAATAAACTCATGTTGTGCATGTGAGGGAAAGATCTCAGAGACAGGGAAAGAAGGAAAAAGTAGAAGTGAGGAAAGAAAAGACTGTCTGTTTACAGATGTATGAGTGTAACCAGTACTTCTATAGAAGTAAATGTTTTTGACAGACCTCCTCAGGTAATACCTGTGAAAGTGCAAGAGCATTTATTCTAATGTAACTGAAGTATTACTTATTCTAGATTAATTACAGATGGACTTTGTTATTTAAGGATGAAAGCAAGACTGGTCTTTTGTAAAATCAAAAGCAAGAATGGTCTTTTGTAAAATCAAAACCAAAAAATTATCTGAAGGAAGAATTATCCCATTCTGATAGTTTGTGTAAAGTGTTAAGGAATTCCTCAATATTATTTCACAGTTCACATTCCCCAGCCATCTGATGTCGATTCAGTGTCGCTTCTGAAAACAGTGTAGTATCCTGTACTATTCTGAATCACAAAAAATAAGGTCAAAGTGCATGTCATTAACAGGATCCTGCAGCTGGATAAGTCACATTTTCAGATCACACCATTTCCTTAGAAAACAGGTCCCGATCCAGAAAATAATCGTAATACCTGATTTTCAGACTTCCTGCTTCCATCAGCAAATTCCTAACATTACATCCTGAAGAACCTTCTGAATCAGCACTATAGGCTCCTCAAAATTACCATATGTACGATTAAATCACCTAAGGACACACTACCCTCACCATTTACTGATTTTTGTCGGATTTTTCTGCAGAGGTCACTGACACATAAACCGACTTTACAAAATGCAGAGACTTTAACCTAATGTCTTCCCTGTGAGATAAAAAGTATTACATAATTATTAGGGAGAAACACTGAATGCACTTTTATGTTAGAATGTGTATCTGCTTTATAGTTAGTATTACAAAAAAGCAAATCAAAAACCTACCCTACCACTAAATAAAAAGACTCCCATAAAATAAGTTAGAATGCAACACAAACATAAAAATACATGTGATGTAGATGTATTTCTGCAGTTGAAACATACATATACCATAAATTAGTGAAGCAGAGTGTATCTCATCAAATTATTTGGCTTGTCAACAGCAGTGTTCAACAAATTTTCTTCACCTCCAAGTATGAAAAGACTACTCAAAGAATCATCATGGAACATATTAACAGCTTTAAGAGAAGAAAATTACACTGTATTACCAAATAAAATTTAATTTTGGTTCTATTTTATTTTAATCAAAGAACCACCGTGTTTTCCATTAAAAAAAAAAAAAAAGAATCCGTGAAAGAATCTATAAAATGAAGACAGGTTATTTACAATAATCCATGATGCAAACAACTCTTAGCATAACATCAGAAATTACATCCCCATTGTCTACTGTATTGTTTTTTGACCATTTAAACCCCTACTGTAAAAAAAAAAAACACAACCAAAACCAAAAACAAAAAACCCACACCAAAACAAAAAAAAAACCAAAAATAAAATCAAACAACGCAATAATAAACTCTGCAACAACTAGAGATTTTGTTTTATTAAAACAGTCAGGGCATCCTAGGTTGAATCTTTAACTTCCAGTGCCCCATAATGCACTCAGCATACAGCTCTAGCCATTAACTCCCTTCGTCGTTTACTTTTTCTACACACAGCATATTGTTATGCCCTTGAAATGTAGACCACAGTCAATATATGTTACATATTGCATTGTTATTATGCCATTGAAACATTGTTTTTAATAAGTAAGAAACATGTTAGGTAAAAACTTTGCAGTTGCTTCAGGGTCTACGCAGCAGAAGTTTAAGGTGTCATACAACCAGAGAACTTGTTTGGAGATGACCCTGGAATTAACATAATAAGATATTCTTTCTCTACAGTGTGACAACGTATGCCATTAATATAACTCTTCATATAGTAAAAACAATCAGAAATACATAAAATTTGATTAAAGATTTTGGACAGTGAGTCCGTATTTCTCAAATACCTTTGGGAGGAATCATTCTGCACACTCCCCAAAATAGAACAGACATATAACATAATTGAGAAGTATACAATATTTTTGCTAGAAACACTAACTTAGAATTTTATTTCCATGTTATAATGCTCTTTATATTGTCCCATTGCATTAAATTATTTTGATATTAAGTGAATGTTAGAGGGAAAAAACCCACAGGAACATTTATTCACCTCACCAACTCTCTCTTTAGCATGATGGGCAGACAGCTAAAGTAATATTTTTAAATATACACATACTTGCAAATATACGGGGGCAAGGGGGAAATAGTCCCCTTTTAAAATGTATTTTATGGTTTACTTCAGACACCTTAATTCAAAGGACAGTGCTCAGATCCTTTTGGAAATACAGTCTACTGCAAGGTAGTTGTTGATTGTTGAAAATGGAAGTATGCAACCATGTAGTTTCAGCTGGAGGATGCGTTAACAATATATCCATCCAAATTCATGGTAATTTTACATGGGAACACTTACTCTTCCTCTAAGCTTTGAGTTTTCAACCTGCTGGCATTTGTCGTGATGTCAGGCCAGTCTAAAATATGAGACAAATATTGCTTGTTTAGTGCTGTATGCAAATATTCGCTCTCACTATAACGTGTTTTCAAAGAGTTTTATCTCCTCATATTGTGTGTATCACGTAAAACAAGTTTGAAAAATTACATTCAGAAGCCAGGCCAGGAAGGCAGGATCGGTCCTGCTGCAAAGTGTCCGTCCCTCACTGAGCTTTTCATGGACTGGGAAACGGGTTGCAAACCTCATCCACATGTCACACACACCTTGATGCGGTTCAGCCACAGCAGCACCTGCCACGCAGCACTGGTGCGTGTATGTGTGTTTCCTTGACATTCCCTACAGGCAGTCTTTGATACAATTACACTTCCATCAATGCCAGTGTATAATTTACTCACTTTTCACATGCTGATTAGGGTCAGCTGTTTCTGTTCGACTTGTCCTGTCAGATGCATGCTGGATCACTGCTGGCCCTGTGTCTCCAGCGGGGCGCAGGCAAGCCACGGGCATTGCTTTGTACCAGGAAGGCACGCTGGCCAGAGGAACCAGATGAGTGGCTGCACAGCTTTGAAGTGAAGTGACTCATTCTACAATTCAAGTGGGATCACCATTTGTGTCTGGGGGAGGCTAGGGCATCAGGGTTGATCTGACTCCTGTTGGGTCCCTGCTCTGCTCCCCATACAGGGCTGCCAGGGTGGGGAGAGAAGAGGTGCAGGTTGCCACTGTGCAAAAAAGGAGGGCTCCTGCCCCCTTCTCTTGGGGGTCCAATGCAAGAGGAAAAGGAGAATATTAATTCTCATGGTGTCAACTACTTAGGGGAGTGCTGATGTCCTTCTCTCTGCTCTCCCATGGCTCCGTGTAGGTCAACTACTCTCAAATCCATGATCCTAATTTTGGAAACCACCCACTGATTTTCTCTGTGACCTGCTGACCCACCAGGCACAGGCACAAGGGGGGAGAGAGACTCCAGGTGCACCCTCTCCTTAGGGAGTGCTGGGTCTGACAAGCCGATGCCAGCACAGGGAGCACAGGCTGTGTTCCTGCTGTGTGGGCTGATACTCCCCCGAATCACTCCCCCCACAGCTGCAGAGGTGGAAAGCAAAGAAAGGGGAAAACAACCGGCTGGAATGGCTCAGGGAGAGGTCACAGATAACTGTGACGCATGCTGTCACACTAATTGCATTTAAAACACTTAATCAAACCCAAATTGATATTTTGGCTTACTTCTTTTCTTTCCAGCAGCTAGAAAAAGTTATAATATTTATTAAACATCAGCCACCTTAAGACATACGTTTAAGTAGTCAGAGAAGGACAACACAATGACCTTAGCCTTTGCACTGGGGAAAAAAAAAAAAAAAAAAGAACTGTGAAATTGGTCAGTTTTTATATATATATAATTTGAGGAAAATACCTTAGTATACAAACCTCACTAAAATGATATAAATCTGTAGTACACCTTTTTTATAGTTGGGATTTTTGAGAAATAACAGGTTAGGAGCTTGATCTGCATGCATCACTGAGGCAGAATCAGCACTGGTAGGTAAAAATATAAAAATTATAAAGGAAAGGATAAGGCTAGACATCTCAAGTGTTTCATGATGACTCTGAGATGCACATACAAGCAATTCTTACACTAGTTTCATGTATTATGCTTTGTATTTTCAACAAAACTGTGAGGGAAAAAAGCCATAATATTTTATTAGTAAATGCATATTTAGATGATTCACAATAGTGAGTTGTCTTTTGAAAAACAATATAACTGTAATAAAGTTTAGTTCTGTATGGCTATTGAAAGTACTGCATTTGTACCTAATTTAACCTATAACAATTTCTATTACTATACCTTTCTTCTCAGTATATGATTCTTCAATTATATCATAATTTACTCCCAGCATGGATGCTTATTAAGTGACCTTTTTATATTTCCTCCTAATATTCGAATACCCAATTTTTGACATTTTATTTCTCATTTCGTTAAATCCTACAGACTTTTCCAAAGAGGTGGCTAATGTCAAGTTTCCTCCAGTGCTCAGATTGCATCCCTTGCTTTGCTTCTCTCTTTGTTTTCTACTTTCAACACTGGTTGATAAATTCAAGTTGTCCCAACCATTGTGGAGGCATAAAGAAAAGTTTAAGGAGGCTTTTTTCTATCCCTTGCACCGAAGGACCCAAGACACAAACTTCATATCTGTTAGAACACAGAAACTGCCATCTTGTGCTGTTGTTGGTTGCACACATTCCACAAAGCCTGGCCACACCTAAAAATTAAAAGGTACTAGGATTCTGGTTTTAAACCATTTAAACCCAGCAATAAAATAGCCGTTCTGCTTTAGGGGACTGTCTCATTCCAGTGCAAATCTGTCTCAACAGGAGGAAATACTTTGTTTACAACAAGCAGAGATTTGCCAGGATGGCAACAGTTACCAATCCGCATTAGCAATCACAGTACAAAACACTTTCTGCTTGCTGCTGTGTGTATGCCACACAGTCCGTCTGCACAGCTGCAGTGAGGTCTGTGTGTTCTGGACATGACAGAGTCACTGCATGTCATTTCTGGAAAACCTCAGAGGCGGTATGTACATGTCATGAAAATGTTTATATTTCTGTTTGGAACTTTCCAAGTGGGGCTGAAAGTGTAATCTCAAATCCCATAATGTGATTGGTTAACAATTTATTTTCTCTCTCCTTTTCCCACTTTTGATTCAAAGCTGTTCCCTCCTATGTTGAAGACACAAATGCAGTGTCAGACACAAAATCCTCTTACGTTCCGGGGGTATATGTTGGGAATTCCTACAATGTCTGCACATGGACTCATATAAAACATCACATTGTAAAATAAATGTTAATGATTAGTTTTGTGTAATGTCTTGCCTCAGCAAGTCTTTTTTTATTTTTTTTTAATAACTTATTCAGGCAATCTAATAAGACGTGTAACTGGTATAACCTTGCCTTCTCCCTGAGATAATCTATTCATACCCTTTTGAGACAGTCTGGTAATAAGTATACTGTAAAACATGAAGAAAAATGAGTAGATATAGTAGCTAAAATACTTAATTGAGGGCAAAACCCAGAAGACTGCTATTAGTTTACTACTATTAGTAGAACACACTGTCCATAAACCAGGTTATTTCTCAGGGTTTTGCTCCCTTTGATCCCATAGTACATCAAAGCCCCTATCATCCTTCAAAACAAATCACAATCCTTCCTTAGATCAGAGTTTAACAAATACTCTCAGTCACAAGTAAGATTTTCCTAGAGAACAGAAGTGTTAAACCAACTTTGATGCTAAAACCCTGCATACATCCTGTATACATCTGCAAGAACATCTGGCAGTTGCTAATTCAGCATTATTAATCTGATAACAGCAAAGTGATATTTTATAAATCTTATAATAGGTAAATTGATAGCAATAAAACTTCCTCAATAGCCAGAGGAAAGTTTCAATTTGTGAAAAAAAAACAGACAGCAAGGCAACCATGGTATTACTTAGTACCATTCCAGCTTCCAGCATAGCAGAGTTGGCTGGAAGTTTTTGAGTGTCACAGGTTGCACTCAGAAAGTGATTATATGATTTTGTAGGGGTGAGAATGCATTACTCATGCTGAATTTCTGATGAGACAGAGGCAGCTGGGGTTCCTGCCAGGATGCATTGGAGTCTTGGCTCCTAACCCTCACAGATTTCTGGTCTTCCAGCCCTTTTCTTATTTGCCTCCATACTGCTCTGCCACAGGACTAGAAACCCTGGGGACTCTGTATGAGCTGTGAATTCAGAGTCTGTATTTTCAACCTCATTTTTATTTTTAGACCATCTCTAACTTTTTTGATTTCTCTTTTGCAGAAAAATTTTTAATCTCGTTTTTCATTCCAAAATATTATTTCAGAATTCTAGACTCTCTTTTTCCTCGAACAGATGTTCTGGTTTCAAGAAGTTGGGCATTTCAAGTAATGAATTTTAATATACATGATATCTCATCAACCCCTTGAATAGACAACCAAGTAAAAATCTGGGAATCTTTATATCAGTTTTAATTTACAGCACTACTATTTCAACTGGTGTATGTCTGTAACAATTTTGAAGTGAAAGCAAAAAGCAAAACAAATTACCCTTGGATATTTGGTCAATTAGAAAAATTAGTGTCACGGCTAAACCAAGTAAAACAAAGCTGCAGGAAGGTGAAGAAAGCACCTTGATCTTGAGGCCTTAAATTTTCCATCCAAAGCTTATAGCCAGCTACTAGCCATCGCAATACTGTCCTACGGGGCTATGTGGTTACAATGAGCAAGAAAAAGCTTTGCATTCAGAATCAAACCTAAACAAAGTGATTACGACAAAAAGAAAAACTCTGTGCCTCTAGCCACAGCTTTGAAAAAAAAACAAATCAGTGCCACAAACTATTTATTGAGAAATTTAACAGTTTTCACACTGAGCAAAATATCCTGTAAGATTTCAAAAGTTCTGAAAGATGTAAACTACTGTAGGATATACAACTACTTCCCATAGGCTACTAAGTTCGAATCTTGTCAACTTTTCTGTTTCTGTTTCTATTCAACAATCTTTTTAGCTTTTGTTGTTTTGCTGTCAATTGCTTCTCTTCTTTCTTAAAAAAAATCTTAAGAATTTTTGCTCCTTATAACAAGCATTGCACTGTACTCAGTAAGGTTAAATAAGGAAAGAGAGGATGATAATATGTCAGGGTAAACCCGTAAGGTGGCAATGCTTCATACATAGTTGTAGGACAGTATGAACCATTTGGTAGACCACAAGAAAAATGCTGTGACAAAGGACTTCTGCTTATAGAGCATGTACCTTACAAGAAATTGCATGAAGACTAAACTAATTAATATTTTTATTAACAGAATCCATATATTGGCACTCACAGGTGCTACTGCTGTATTATTACAGCTGAGAGGTGCATCCCAAAACACAAACACAGACTCAGTAGGTAGTGAGATATAACCACTCCAAGAAGAAGTTTAGCAGTTGTATTTAACTTCAGTTCTAGGCAGCAAAGAGTTTATCTGTATGCATTTCTTCTCCTTCAATAGAGTTTACTTAAGGCACAATGGGTCCTTCCCTGACAAGCTGATGGTGTTATTACTGTTTTTGTTTTGCTATAGCAATCATACTAAAATGAGTTTCAGCTTGTAGAAATGTATCACAGGAGACTTACTGGCTTGTTCATAGTTTACCATATGTTTTCTGTGTGACTGATCTTCTATTTAAAAAAATGTCACCGTTCACCTTGTCTTTGCTACTGCATTATAAAGCAGAGGCAACCTTCTGGAAGTAGGGATAAAGGGTGTGCTCCTTCTCTGAGAACAACTGTATTTATTTCAGTGTACCCTAATGCTGTATGATGCGTCTCAGCTGAGATTCCTGAGATGAACAAAAAAGTTGCAGACAAGTGGCATCAGAGCACACGATGACATGCCTTAGTATTGGTAAAAAACCTAAGAAGCAAAAGTTTTGGGGTTTTTTTTCAGAGAGCTTGTTGCAACATGGGAAACAACTAAAATTTGGTGCAGAAAGGAAGAATCACAAGAATAGTTCTGCTTCTGTGAGGACACAATGGACACATCTGTTTCAAAACTTTTCGTATTTTATCACAGCAAGTCTGCTTAAAAGGCTTACTTGTGAAAGCTTTTCTGTTTGTGTTGTAATTAAGCACAGTTTAGCAGATTAGAAACTTTTGCTGGCTTTCATATTCTCTTTTAAAGCCAAAGAAGTTTCTCACTGGAGATTTTAAGCATCTTCGACTCCTGACTAACATAAATAAATAAAGAAATAATTAAAGAAGTAAATAAAGAAACAAATGTAAAGTATTTAGTTTCAAAATTATAAAGAGAAAATCTCTTCATCTTTTATATTCGCTCTTAATGGGTCCAATATGTAGATAGGTTTTGCGGTCTATTGTCTGTCATTCTGTTTTTACATTTCATTTTGTTTAATGCTGACTTTTTTCAGTATTCTCTTTATTATTTCAGTTTTCTTTGTCATTGTATTTTATTTGTTTCCATTTCTCTCTGGTTTTAGTTCAATTTTTATTTCAATCTAGTTATTCTTTGTTTATGATAATCTGTTCTGGCTTTTGAAAACTGCATTGTAAATCAACTCTTTTGTTGTCTTTGTTTTCTAACTTTTTTCTAGTTTCAGTTATCTCTTGCTTTTTTATTTGTCACAGAAACATCTACAATTTCATCATTACAGATGAATTTGTTAATATCATCACTATTTAAGGTGGTCTGATGTTTTTGATGGAAATAACTTCTTAATTACAGATAAACATACCAAATTGTAGTTACTAGACTGAAATTTTACTTGATAAATGTTCCATATTGCTTCTAGTATGAATATGTGTTACTATTGCTAGTAAGTATGTGGACAGGGATCACACGTGATGTGTTTCACAAATATAGTTCTGTAGTCTATAACATTATAACTAGAAATACAATTTAGCAACTAATTAATTCTTAAGATCTCTCTGAAGCAAGGTTTTGGCAGATGAGAAATCATATGTGCTGTTTGCTGAATTCTTAATTGTCAACTGAAATGGTAAACATTTGTCTAAACTGTAAAATTTTGAACTATCACAGTCCGTGTATAACAGAGACAAGGTAAGACTTTGGAGGCTACATTTTCAGTAACTTCATTTGCTTTGTGGAAGCCTCCGTGACTTACATATGCAGATACCTGACACATGTGACTGCTGGGGAGTGACTGAGCAAGACTTCAAGGGCAGAGCAGGACTTACCCAGCAGCTTCTGTTGTTCATAATGCAGCTGGGAAGAAAAGCTAGGAGACTGGCAGTGTGGAGCTACTTCTGTCCTCACTGGGGCTAGCTTCAGTTACATATAGGAATATATATACAGAAAGAAAAAAGAACAGGTTTGTTGTAGAAAAGTGAACCAGAATAGAAAACTGCTGCAGAGTTTTTTTTAATTGAAATTCCTGTAGAACTCCTGAGTTACGGTAATGGATATGCATATCACATAATTAGCAATCCCAAGCCTTGACAGAAGAAATGAATACAACAAATTTTGGAAAAATCTACATCTTTTGCCTTTCTAGCTTACATGAACACTGTATACCACTTTTGACTTTTGACTTTTCATAAGAAATATTAGTTTGTTTTTTTTTAACCAGTAACCTTCAAACATTCAAAGTTAGTGTTCTTAGAGACTTAACAAGCTGAGACTCTGCAGAAGCTTTAGTTTGTGAAAAAAAAAAACAAACTGGAAAGAACCATGAGGGAGCTCACTGCAATTGAATGGCATAACCATGCAAAGCAATGAAAGAATTCATTCTAACGTATCACTTGCTGTGATTCATTTGATGACTTTCAAAGATTTAGCACTGTAAAATATAGTGACTAATATACATATTGTTCAAAACAAAACTTTTGGGTTCCATATCTTTATGTGTGTCTTGTGTATGTATCTATTAACACAAACATGCACATGCAAACTGCTGTATATTCCTTAACAAGCTACATTAAAATGAAATCAAAACAAAGGGCATACGTAAGCTAAGAATAAAAAACAGTTATAGAGAATGTGTGATTAATCTCAAAAGCATTTTAGTAAAGAGCTAAATTAATGTAGCTTGGGCAAATTGAGGTACAGAAATGCGCAACTAATCAATCTCAGTTTTTTATCCTGAGCTGTTGTGACTCCATTGGATAGTCCAAGCACTGGAACAAGTACATTTAATTGTTTTCAGTCCAATGATAGACTAGTTCATCCATCTCCCCACTTTGTCCTTGCAATTATCTTAACCTGATAGCATTCTTTGGGAATTGAAAACCTAAGTCGGTATGAAGATTAAAATGATGAGTAAACATAGGAATGAGGAAATATAAATGAGGAAATACAAATTGAGGAGGAAAAGAAAGAATTTATTTATTGAAACTTTCATTTAGGATTCATCTCAACTCTGAAAAAGTCAGTCTCAACACAATCATATAACACTAGCTTATATAAAATACTTGGGTGATTTTGTGAAAAAATATTCTACAAAACACACATACATTCAGTCATCTTGTCATCCAAAGTAAAGAAAAACATATTTGTTAGAGCCCAGAGAGTTGTAGATAGATAGAAATAGTCATGAAGAGATTTTGCCAGCTCAAGAGTATATATGCATAAATTCAAGTAAAAAAAAAAAAATAAAAGGAAAAATAAAAGCTGCTGTAAACACAGCATTCAGGACTTGCCTTTCCACACTTTTTTCCTTATCCTTCCTGTCTCAGTATTTAAGTTTCCCTTCTGATATATTTTCTCATAAGTTTTGCAGTGGACTATACTAACCACTGCTAGAAATTACAGCAGCTGTTCATATCCTCAGATTACCCTATGCTAAAATGGGTCCAGGTAAAAAAATACAAGTTACCTAAACAGGAAACAAATGACTAATCCATTTCTGTAGTTATTAAAAAAAATTATATGCTTTAATTTTCACAAATCTTTATGCTTCATGAAGTATATACAAAAAAATACCATAAGAAATGCAGTTGTGGTATTGTGGAGTTAACTCCATGAACATGAGGAGAAAGTCTCCTCTTGGAGATTTCCAAGCCAACATTGTAAACCCAAGAGACTGAGTTGGTTTGGCTAAGATACCTGAAGCAAAACAACCATCAAATATTAGGGCTTTGAAGATCAATCTTAAAGTTTTTCAGCTGCCTTTACTGTTAATAGAATAATTTTATCCAGAAAATACAAAATCTCAGAATAAGAAAAATTATTTCTTATATGCAATTCTGCATGATATGTAGGCTTTTATTAGTTACTTGGAAAATGTCCCAGAACTCTGTGAATAAAAAACACAGTAATGTGACAGTATAGATACAAAAAGACAGATTCTTACATCAAGAGGCAGTATCTAACAGCTAGTGAAAAATGAATGAACAGTAGGAAGCAGGAAGATTTCTACCTATTATGTGACCTGCTTGCTGTTATACAGGTGTCTTGAATCTTTTCTTTCTTTCTTATGTACATATGTTAAAATATTAAAACTTGATAGCTGTAAGAAGAATAGATGCTAATCAGTAACAAAATGAAAGGAAAAGAAGCAGGGAAGTTGTAAGGGAATATCATAAAATCTGACTCACCATTAAAGACTAAAGTTTGAGAATAGTATTTCAGATACTCAAGAAAAAATGTAAAATCATTATTTTAGAATGAAAAGAATTGAGATGGAATCTTCATCAGTACTCACAATAAGTCTTTCTCTACTCATGCTGTAGTCAAGAAGAGTTTATCACCATCTCTAAAAGGTAAAGGAAAATACTGTGTTTCATCATCAGCAGTGAAAAGGAATGTCAGTTTCTGAATGTGAACTCCCTTTCCCCTCTGCAGAAAATCAACTTTCTGGTATGTACTGTATACATTGCAAAAATACTTACTTTGTCAAGTTACACATAACTATAAATGTTTTGAGCTCTATAAGGCTCTCTTTTTTTTTTTTTTTTCTTTTTTCCCATAACGTCTTTTAGCTTGATTTGCCCTGTCATTCATCTTTTGACACCTCTGGTGGCAGGGAGAATGTAAAATGAGTGAGTTTTAAGGGAAACATGTCAGAGAGTTGTATAGCAATAGAGCTTAAAAGATACTAGTTTAAGATTCCAAGTGTAAGGTTTGCTTTGTTTCCACTAGACAATTCTGAAAGATTAATTATGTACTTTATTGATAACAATAGTTTTCCTTCAGATAGAAAAATAGGAATAAACAAATAGCTGCATAAGTTCACAGCACAATTCAGAAATAGTAAACAACTAAATATGTAAGGAACTTTAGTGTAAACATTTTACTTTAATGCTATAAAAAAGAATAGGAAAACTGCAAGAAAAACACTCGAGTAGAATAGATTAAAATAAGTTAAGTGCCACAGAGGTACCTTTATGTTTTGTTTAATTCAAACAAAATATGAAACTGTTGTGGGAAGATTCTGATGTGATGGAGACCATCTGCTCTTATTTTGTTATATAATGATTTGCATAAAATCTATTAAGTTTGTTGTATTGCATGCTCCAGGAATTTAATAACCCAGAATTATGTATGACGTACAGCACATGGCAATGAATTGCAGTAAACAAGAATGGTACTTCTAACTGCATATAAAAAAGAATGTGTGATTTTTAGGAAAATAAAGCTACTGTGACCTATTTTCTGTTGTATTTATTTAGTAATTAACATGTTTGAATTCCTGTGAGATCACATGTTCCTTAACTCTGTTTGCTTGACACAGGGGAACACAGGATGATGATAGATTTGCTTGGGATTTTAATATTACTATATTTTTCACATATCTACATTTCTTAGATGTTTACTAAGCTAATGTGGATTAATTTCTTAACTATGCTTTGAATATACAAGGACTGATTCTGGTCTCATTTATACCCGTATAAGAAATATCCAACTCCTGTGAGATTAACAGTTTTGCTACTGGTATTAAAAAAAAAAACAGGAATAATAACTGCATTAGTATGTTGCAATAATTTGTTCAATTTTTGTAGTAGAAGAATATCTACTGCAAGGCCTTCTGTGCCATGGAATTGAAGAATATACTAGAAAAAATTCAGCATAAATTTTAGATTTTGCCAAAGTCACTTAGAAATTTCCTATTGATGCTGTCAGACAAAACCACCTCTATACAAAAGTGGATAGGTAGTTCTTCCTCTACTCATATTGAAGCAGCTATGATCCCCATATCAAACAACAAGGTCAATCAAGGCTACTTCTGAACTTCACTGGGTGCCTTAAACCACTTTGGGTACCAAGATGTAAGTTCCTCTATTTCTTAAAACTTTGGACCAGTGGTTGAAGTCCATCCCTTTAGATCAACATTTAAAATCAGAGAATGAGACTGAAGATATGAAAAGTCAGCAAAAATAGGTTTGAAACATTTCTTTTTTCCATTATGAACTGTTCATGTGGACATCCATCAATCAAATAGCTGATACCATTCTGTTTTCCAAAGGTAGAGTTAAATTGCTTGCAATTAACAACCCTGGCTACCTTCCCTTATCTCCGTTCCTCCTTTTACAGCTCATTAACTAACTGCTGTAGCATAGTTCAGACTCTAGGTCATGCATTAATTTGTATCAGCTGACTGGTGTCTCCCTAGCTGACTGGCATACCCCCAACTAACTGAGGTCTCCTGCAACTGACATTAGCCTGAGCTCAAGTTATTATACTGTCCCCTAAAATTTGTTCTTGACACTCTCCCTGTGCAGAGTGCTATGGAGATATAAGAAGCAGTGGTGTATTTGGTTAATAATTTTCCATACTGAGGGAAGATTTGCAAATTACTCCTTTTGTACTACCACAGCAGCAAAAAAAGAAATCGATTGGGACAAAGGACGTCTCCTAGAATAACAGCATTTCAATTAATTTGGTGTAATAGAGTTTCCTAAGTTAAACTCAAAATATTTAACAGAAAATCTAAATCTAACTGGGTATCTGCTTTGTGGAATTAAATAATGACGCTCTACCTAAAGAGACTTCTTAGTTAGCTATGAAACTACCTGTGGAGCAACATCTGTAAGCTGAATGCAGACATGTTAGTCTTATACAAGACACGAAGCCTGCCCATCTACATATCCTATTCTTATCCAATACATCAAGAACTAATAGTACCTATATGCCTAAACACTGAATATTGCTGGCACATACAAACACTTTATGTTAGTGCTTGTTTTTCTCAACAGACTTAATGCATTAAAGAATACAAAAGGAAACTATTAATGTAATGTATTGATGTTTATCAAGATAATATATAACTTTCAACATTACTTCTGAATTTGTAGGATCAAATCTCAGAGGACACTGAATTTTAGAGTTCAAAAAAATATTGCTGGCATTTTCGGTTAAAATAAACAAGTTGTAATGCTAGCTTGTCTCACATTTTTTCCTTTGGCTGGACAGTGAAGTTAACATTGGGCAGAAAGAAGAAATTTTCTCCATTAACAGTGTATGTTTGAACTTTTCTTCAAAACTGTGAAGATTAGAAACCCATGAAAAAAGCTGGTTTTTTATTTCTGAATTACAGAGTTTCTCTAACTTTTTTCTGCATTAACTTTGTTAAGCAGCTTTTCATAAACAATAGAAGAGCCGGTGTCTTTTCTTCCTTTTCCATTTCCACTCTTAATTCTGTGTCTAAACAAAGAATTCTCAATTTATTCTGTCCACCTCTGTAGGAAAAAAATATGTGTTAAATCAAAGCTTTTTTTCTGAACAGTATTAAAATGCCATGCTCCAGCTATAACCTTAGTACCGCAAAGTGTGACAGAGTGTTACTCTGTATTTTTCCAAAACTTTCCTGCTGCATTGCTGTTTCAGAAGTCTCCATTTTCTATTGATTTCTCACTTGAAGTATGGTATTTCTTATTTGTTTAATCTCAATTTCCTTTCAATTCTGCACAATTTTTCTAAAGTTAAAATAATTTGGAATTGTATCATTGCTTTCTAATGTGTTCGACTCTAGCCTCATCATTTTCAAAAATGTTTTGTTTCAGATTTTTAATATAATATTTAACTTCAGATTTAGACTCATATTTATGGCTTGCATATTTTATGAGAATGTCACAAATAACCTTCTCAAAACCTTACACAATTCAAGCTATAGCCTTGGATTCGTACTACTCACAAGTTCTTCTGTCAAAAAAGGAAATAGGTTTATTTCATTACAGTGCAATGATATCTTTCAATGCCGGTGCTCCAAATGGTTGGCTTTTTTGCAAAAGATTCAGTGGTATGTAATATACCTTTGGAAGCATTGACAGCTGTCTTTTTATTGAGAAAATATGAAGTAGATCTACAATTTTTTCTGAAACTTTTTATTTCATTTTTTTAACACAAATTGACATTGTTTTTCTAAACTAAGATAGTGTATTTTTGCAACAGTAAAGGGGTAAATGAATACTTATGACACAAAGAAATCCAAATGTTCAGAACATTGCAAACTCATAATGAAGAAAAGAGTGAACAGCAACTGTTGACATGGTATCCTTAGTATGTTCAATTCTCTTGACTGTGTTAAAATCACAGGAGTATATCCCCTTCCGACTAAAAACTACAAAAACATGTTCATATATTAAATATCCATAGTAGTATTTTCTTTCTTGAGACAGGTATGTTGTGTTGCATGAAACTGTAATTCATAGTGTGCAGAATATATGATGGATAAGGCACCTTTCATGTCTTTGTTACATATTCTGACTTCTTTGTAATGCTCACAATTTTTCATTGACTGAAATGTTGTTCAAAGCATGTTGACTTTGGCTAATGGAAATGTTTTACTGAACAATGTATTTGGTACTACATTAATTCTTTTTCTTTTCTACATAATACGAACTACAAAGCAACTGTAGATAAAAATGTGACATTCTAATTAAAAGTTTAATGTTGGTAACTTATGACTTTACAGTCAAATAGCTCACTCAAACACAAGTTAGTGTAACAACACAAATAACAGATAAGCCATACACCAAATTCCAAGTGTTGATGTGAATTGGGACTAGCTCCATGACAGCTCACTAAGTTACTCAGGTATACACCAGTTTAGTTTAAGATTTTAGTACCATTTTCTTCCTGTAGTGAGCATGGAATTTGTTATAATCAGAATGAAAAAAAAAAATCTAATCCCATAACTTTTTTTCTTGATCTCTGAGGAAAGAAATTTCTGTACCTTTAAAAAAAGGTACATTCTTCTTTGCATATTAATATCCTGTGTTCTGATAAATGGACAGTAAAGGTATAACCTATGGGATCTTACCTTTTATTTGGAAAAGAGATTGAATCTACACAATATTAATAGTATAACATTGACACATATAAGTCAAATGAAAAAATATTTTAGACTGTGGAAACAGGTATGGGAAGTGCCATTAATTAACAACATGTACTTAAATTAATTTCATAGAATCCAATAGCTGACATTAATAATTTCTAAATGCACTTTCTGTACTGTATTAAGAATGACAGAAGATTGGATCACTGCAGTTAGGACACCAAGGATGGTTAGAAATTCCTGGATTAGTAATATGTGACTAAAAATCCTTTCTTATGGCTGGAATTAAGAGACAGATAAAAATAGCTATCATTGTCTTAATTTGCTATGTGTGTATAGCAATATGTATAATATTGATATCCCTGCATGGTGAAAATTGTACTTATGCAGCTGAAAGCACATTCAGTATTTCATTATATATAACTAGGTTAAAAATTTACCATGAAAATGGTAGTCTAGCAGTAGTACGTCTGTACATTTAAAATTTGTGCAAATTAAGTCAAGCTTTTATCTATTGAGAACAAAACCCATCACTTAGCTTTCCAGCACCATATTTCATTTACAGTAAAGGCTTACATACAAAACCGAATTTCTTCCTCTGTGGAAGTATGTTAATACTTATTATATCACTTCAAATAGTCAAACAATAGAAATGTAAAAGGTATGAACACATAAAGCAAAAGGCTTAATAGAATATTTATTTGTGTTAAATTTAATGATTTGCAACAGAAAAGAGCGTTATACATTTTTTTTGAACTTTGTGTCAGCCAATTTCATTGGAATATTTTTTCTTTATATTGTAGGACATCTTTTATAGTATAATTTCTAAATAGCTTTAAGTGTACTGAACAAGCTGTCTCAGATATTCTACATATAAATATATAAATATGTATGCGTGCTTCAGTTTTAGATAAAATTTAGTCGGTTTATTAAAAGATAAGGAAATAGTAGTAATTACACATACTATTAAGCTTCCACTGTTCATCCAATTCCCCTTTATTTTTTTAAGACTCAGAAGGAATATTAACATTGAATTCTACAGCAGCTGTCAGAAACCTAATAAATTTACACTCCACATGAGACCTTCCTATATTTAAGTATCATTCTAAATATACGGAGTAAAAAGGCAACATAAAAAAGGATGTTAAATGCAATATGGAAGAGGACGAACTATTGTATGAGTCCAAGCATATTTCCTTTTTTAAATTAATACCGAGGCTAAACAAAATCATTAGAAGGAGACCATAAACTGAAATATAGAGATGCTACATGAAAATTAGAAAAGATAAAAGCAAACTTAATGAAAGTCATAAACATAGAAGTTTTTCAGAACTACCATGGACTTTTGCTTCTGGGACCAGCAGATTCTACATATTACCAAGAAGTATAGAGACTAATGAAGGAAGGTAATGATATTATGCTCAATTTTCATGAGTTCTCAGCAGAAAGAAAATATGTGTCTCAAAATTATTCCATTTTAGAGCTAAATATAAAAATATATGTCAGAGCAAAATGACAAATTAAAATACATTCCCACATTGTAATGTTCTGCATGTTCAATAAAGGTAATGTAAATGAGTTTTAGTCAAAATACTGATTCTTCATTAACTGGTCATTATATCAGGTATCTGATTGGAAGGAGTAAATAATAACCAATAGCGAATGAGAATAAAGCCTTTTGCAAAAGGCTGTGAGGAGATACAAAAGTATTCTTTAGTTCTCACTAATTGACTGAGTAAATAGGTGTTGTCATTTGTTTGACTATGCCACTCAGATGCACTACAAGGAAGTTTGATTATTGTTGGAATTTAAACAAGCAAGAGATGCTGGAGTACGATAAAGCACTGTTTGTCTAAGCATAGGTTGTACTTTCAAAAGAAGGTCAATTACTCTCTTTATTAAAAGTTTTCAGTTTTAAAAGTTTTTGAAATTTTCCCCCCTTTCCTTGGTACCTGGTACTAGTCTACTGAATGAACACTTCATTTTTTTCCAACTCTCTCCCTCCGCCCCAACCTCTGGGGAGAAAACCTATATTGCAAACTATACAATCTTACAGAAAAGCAAAGTAGATTAGTGTCAGTGAAGTTTCATGCTGTTTCTGCAGTAGATTGTTTCCCCTACCCAAGTTAACTTCATCAAAGATACTTATGGGAGCTCTTAGGATACTGCACTCTGACTGCTACCTGTAATAATAAAAAAATAAACCACAACAACAAAACCAACCAAAACCAACCAAACAAAAAACCCAACTTGGGATACTCCAGCTTTCCTAAATGGGGAGACAGAGTCTCACTTCCCTGTTCTCCCTTATCATCTGTAGTCTCAGATTTTCAGCCATTTGATGAGAACTGTATAGCCACAGGAGAAGCAGGACCCTCCTATCTGGTCAGGCTGCAAATGCTATCTGTTTACAAGTGTGAGATAAGAGTTTGATTGTTGGGCTGTGCACACTACCTGAATATTTCTCACCTCCTCTGAGAAATAAGAGCTTGAAAGCTACTAAATGGATTACCTTATCCTAAACAGTTTATCTCGAGCCTATGATTGTAAATTTCATTTTTGTCATTTATTGACAAAAGGACTGGAAGAAACAGTTTACAGACTTTCACTTTTATTGTGTTCATCACAACAAATACTTCCAAAAACTTTGGAAGTATTTATGGAAAGGGAATGCTGAACTGAAAGAATGATTTTACAATCCAGACAGATAATACAACACCAGTTGTTTAGCCTCTTAGAGGAAAATACATTTATCAGTAGTGTGATGGAAAGCTTGAAAATTTTAGCAGATAAACACAAGATGAGGACACAAAAACTCCTCTCTAAAATTAGTATTTGTATGTCTGCATACAAATATTAAAAAAATACATAACAAAATACATCAAATTTTACTAAATTTTAAATATCTTTTTACATACCTAAGTTGCTATTTTTTTTTGAGAAAAAGATTAGGATTCACACATGTTCTTAGGAAGTTAATATAACTCATAAACTGATGAATGATGAATTAATGGATGTTGATCTTTTATAAAATCTGTATGATCGTACAAACTTCTAGGCAATTCAGTGCTCAACAGCAGTGAACATCACAATCTGATAGAATAAAATTGAGAAGTAGAGTTCAAACAAAAAGGAAAATCCCTTTTTCATATATGTATCTACTTAAGAAGTTTTGGTTCATTGCCCAGCATTTTTTGACAAATTCACAGGCCACATTTACTGTCCACATCTGCTGGAGCAAAAGAACTTCATTGACAGCTTTCTAAGTTTCCCTTTAAACTTCTCTACCTACATTCCTAACAAAAAGCAACAAAAAATTTTTTTAAACTATTTTTTCTTTTTAGTTGCTAAGCATTTTAACTAAAGTTCATTGTTAGAGCTTTGAATGGAAATAAGTTGGGTATTATCACATGTTCTGCTCTCTAGTGGCACTAAAACCAGACACACTGAAATGTCTGTATAAGATTTGATAGTAAGCCCACTACTCTCTCTGGGAGGCTTCCCGATCTTTTAAGAGTTTCATTATGATGACATATATAAATTTGTTATGTTTGGAAATTTAAGTTGAATATATTGAAAGAATGGTTCATTCCAAATTCCAAAATATACATTACATCAGTTTGCAACCTGCAGCCTCTTTTTAGAGTTCTTCCTGCATCTGCAGTTTAGAAAAGCCTTGCTTTTCTTGGTTGCTGCAAGTTGGCTTAATTGGATTCCTGTTCATGTCCTTTTCTAAATCTCTGCTGTCTATTACAGATTTATATATGCTCTTCCAATTACAGTAGTACCCAGCTGCTGAAAGTTTTTTTACACAAAATATTTCTCTGGCAGTTTTGTTGATATGTGCTCCAGAGTATGAACAATTGATAAGGATGCATTCCAAACCAGCTAATTTAGTCCCACCCAAGTAGAAAATTAATTATTTTAATATATAGAGAGTATTACTTGTAACCTTATCTGTTTACTTTTTCATATGTTCTCAATAATTGAATTATACATATATTGTAGAACTGTTTATATACTCCTCCTCACACAGCTCTTTCTGGAACTAGTATTTTTCTTAATTTGTGTGAAAATAAAATATATATTCACAATTTTTATGAAGATTAATCACTTTGCCAGCAAGACTGTGTATAAAAAAAGAGTTGCTAATATTTAGAAATAGTTACTGAGTAACTCTGTTTTATAAGAAACCTATGGTATGATGTACAATTTGGTTTTCAAACAACTTGTTTTAGTTTGTTTCAGCATGTGAAGACACTTGCTTTGAAATGAGATAATATCCAAGAGCAGAGACTGTCTGTAATCAAGAGTACAAATACTATTTCATAAGTTGTAGTGCTAAAAGTTTTATAGTATTGCTCTCTCACTTATTCACAGCAAATACATGTCTTTGATTCATTAACATGAACTCTTCATGCTGTGACAGAGCCCTGACAGTCAGAGCTTTAAGGTGCAGTACCCTAGAGCTTTTCCCCGAAGTAAGCACCCAGAGCACATCTACCATTTGAACCTTAAAAAAGTACTCAGAAACTAGAATCACACTCTCTTTGAAGGTCAAAGCTCAGAATAAGTCCATCAGAAATAAAAAGGCTTTAAAAAGCCTTTAAAATTATTTAAAAAATTCCCTTTTTACTGTGTCCTTGAAGGGTGGACATTTTCCTCGAGTTTCATTTTGCATGTCCAGGAATTTTCAGTGTCTTTATTGTGAAGACAAACTCCACTGTCTAGGTTTCTTAGGAAAATTATTTCCTTTAGTTGTCCTCGAGGAGTGGCCTGCTGTTGGCTTACAAGGCAGCCTCCCTGCTATTGCAGCACTCAGCTTTTTGTCCGTCTGTCTCACTCTAGGAAGTTTCTCTAGCTTGAAGTTGCTCCATTTAGTACGGTCATAAAACTATTTTACATTATGCTAACGTTGATTTCAAACCAAGAGAAAATGAAACAAATATATTTCAATTATTTTGTTTCACATATTAAAAATATTTGAATATACAAGTTATGCTTCAAGTTTTATTTAAATTGCTTCTAGTATTAATAGATTAAGAAAATGTTATGAATTAATGTATTCATATGTGAAGAGTTTAAAGAAAATGTGTTAGAGAACTAGAATGGCCTTTAACTACAAATTTTATTATTTAAAAAAATTACTTTTACTTAAAATGTGTTTTTACCTCAGTTATAACATTTTATACTGATAATAAACTTTAAGAAAGATATTTTCAAAATTTATCTTCTCTTTGATTCATTGTAATTTCTGCTTACTTTATTATGCTATACTCCTGATGAGACAAATTGAAAAGACTTTGTTGGGAGAGATTATAGTGTAAGTAGGTAAGTAAGTTCAACAGTAGGTGCCATGAATGTGTTTGAGAGTTGAAATTCAGTACTGGTTTTTTTGCTATTCAAGATTTTATTTTCTCTACATATCTTCTGATATAAAACCACAAGACTCTTTATTTAAAGAGCTATTCTGTATCAATACTGCAACATAGAACAAGGCAAAATAGAAAAGCTAAAATACTTGGTATAAATGAATATAATATACCTTAAATGATGAAAATATCCCAAAGATTTGACAAATCGTTTTCAGGTAGCAGAAGTCTTGACAGATTTGATTCAACATATGTTGCATAGTTTAACATAGAGATATGAATATTAGAAGAACAATATGTCATAATCACACAATAAAATTTCCTCAAAATAATGTAGCTGTAATCAAATATATTAAAATAAAGACATTTGAGGGATGAAGTGCTGAAACTCTGATCTCAGATCTAAAACACACAAGTGAAAACACTGGGAATCTGATAAAATTTATCATTCTTGATTACAAAATCAAAATATTTTCCTTAAATTTTTACCCCCAGCTGTTGCAGCCTTATTAAGTAGAAATAAATATTATATATAAATGACGATATTTGAATGTTTCAAAAAATTGAAACCTATGATGCTTTGATTTAAATACAACTATCTACAAAAGTAGACTGCTGCTCTTGATCATAATTAATTTTTAAAGCAACATTTTCCCCTTTAGTTAGCATTTATTAACACTCTCCTATTACTATTATTTAATTCTGTTTTGTAAATATCCTTATTTCTATGAGCTTCAAGCCAGAATTATAGGGGCAAATGATAAGGAAAAACCTTCTGTATTTGTTAAACAATGTCTGTTGTAACAAAGCTTTTTGAAAATGAAACTTTTTTGAAAATTACACTTCAAATGGAAGAGTATTATATTACTGTGCCAGAATGTGGAATCAGGAATTTTCCATTTGTGTTGTTCAGGTTTTTTTCTAGATTACTACAGCATATATAGAATCATCTTTTCAGCGACTTTAAAACAAGCTCAACAGGTTAGTAAATGGATTTTTAGAGAGACTGGCATGTGTGCTGAGTAGTTAGTAAGAGTAATAAATACGAACAGAGAGATTTGTGTGCACTACAATAATAAGTAGCCTGAACTCTGTAATCCATGATTACTCAACAAAAGGTCAGCCATCACACCAAAGAAGCTGCTGACTGAGGTGGTAATCATTTCATTGGTTGTCTGGTTGCAAAAGTCTCTTGTGTTCTGTTGAAAAACTCTTGTCCTTGACAGACAGGCCTTAGCCCATCTCTACCGAAACTAAGAGTGCTGCATGCCAGATTCTTCTGGGGTTTTAAATCTCTAAAAATTATCTAGAAACACTACGGAAGCTGGAAACCCACACTGCTGCAGCATATCTGAGGCAGGAACTGAAGGCCTCAGGGGGCTGACTCTCTAGGGGCCTGAAAGGGATTCCTGGGATGTGTGCAGGGTGGGGGAGCCCTGGGGACTTTGAAGGCATAGTCATTTTGGAGGTACCCTCAGAGATTGGGCATACAAATTGCCCAAGTTCCAATTTTAGAGCAGTAACTCTTGTCTCTGGTGGCACAGTAGACAGAAAACGCAGAACTGGAAAATGAAATAGAAGCATGAAGACTCTTGAGATCTTACAAGTACATTGTTCCTCTGTTTCCTTCTTTCTTGATCATCCTCTCTGGCTTTTCATTAGTGTCCTTCTAACAAGCTTCTCTGCTACTGGATTTTGAGCTTCTGCCAGTTCTCTCGTATGGGAGAATGACTCCATTAAAAAACAATTAGCAATTGATTGTGATGGAGTCAACAGAATTATTGGTGTTGGTCTACTATTTGAAGTAGAAAGGTTTTCCCTCCTTTGACATAATGAACTTTAATTTCCCATTTCATGCTCCATATATGGAGCTTGACAAGGAACAAAAGGTGGAAAATGCTCAGCTTTCTTCAATGGCTGTTATAGATTGCCCGGGCTCACAACCATGTAAACATATGTTCAAAACTCCTAATAATTTCTTGATCTTGTCATCATATGTGTTCTGAGATCTCCATTATTAGTGTATTATTTCATAGAAACTAAACCAATAATAATAACATAATCCTGACATACAGTTAAGTTATAGAGATATGCTTTATACTGTTTCATAAACAAAAGTAGAGCAAACTGGAAGGTAGTGTAAATCAATCAACCTTTTGTGCAGTTCTTTAGACAAAAGCTACTGTTACATACAGTTAGTAATGTCCTGTGGGTATTTTTCCTCATATCTATGGAATCTGTGAAGCTCAGGCTAATTTCCCTACACATCTCTGACATTAGCTCTCCATGATTTAGAGAGCTGCATGTTGGCTGCATGCTAAAATGCACCACAAAAAAAAAACAAACCCCAAAAACAAACAAACAAACAAAAAAAAAAGGAAATACAGTAAAATGTAGAAGTAGCTGGTAAGGGGCCCTTTTTCTATCCATCATAAACTGTACTTCTTTGGAAACCTCTGAGATGAAAGCCCGTGATGATTGTGAACTTCAGAAATCTAACATACAATTAGCTGGCTAATAGGTGAAACATCTCAATCTGCTGGAAAAAACAGAAGTAGAACTTTGTGCTAGACCATTAAGTCAGGAGACACTTCTAAATCATGTTACTACTTTCTGATGTGAATACCACACATGCAGCATTATTTATTATTTGGAAACTGTTACATAATTAGAGACATGATTATCTTTTGTAATTTGAAGATTTTTTTTTTCAATCCTAGTGAAAGAATAATTTATTACACATTAAAATTCATAGCCTCATACATTTCCTTACACTTGTACACTTGCAGGAACAAAACTATTATCTGTGAGAAATATCCCCCCCAAATTCATAAACTCTTAACACAAAAATGTATGCCAGACTGTATTCATTGTCTGATTCAAAGCTGGGCATCAATTCCTTTCCCATATTGGAACCAGAATTAATTTGCCAAATTCTCATTCAGATGAATTAGTTCTGCACAGGATATGATAAGATATCAGTTAGATTAATGTGTCTCTAGCACATTACACATAATGACGGCCAAATTAATTCATTAAAACTTTGACCGTCATTAGAAATAATGTCCCAAGAAACATTAATCAAGTAGATACTTCATATCATATTCTATATAACACTGAATGTAAATCTCATGAAGTAACTCTATCTGAATTTCAAAACAATAATTGGTTCACATTATTGCTTAACTGAAAGTAATTCAATATTATTATGTACTTGTACTAATATTTTGCTACATAGAGGTGACTGCCTCTTATACAGGATATAGGTAGGACATACCAAATATGCACTGGTGTAGTAAAACAGATCATAATGCCCTTTAACATTAATACTTTCTGGATTCTGGATGAAAACATTTGACCCTCCAGGGAACAAACAGAAATAGAGTTCTAAAATGAACTGAAGTACAGATCAATAAACTAATTCAGACTGGCAACAGAAGTCAAGATATAATGTACCTCAGTTTGCAATCTTACAAGAAATATAGGATACATAAATTTAACATTTCTGGATCTGACAGATATTCTGGTGTGCCAGTTACTATGGTCTTATTAATGATTTTAAACCAATCAATAGAACCTCTTTCTCAAGGAATTTATTTAGATGCTTTTTTTTTTGCGCTTTTTTTTTTGCGCTTATTATACCTATAAAAATAGTTGTCTGAGGAAAACCAAATTGATAACTTTTCACATAAACTAAAACTACTTAAAAATGTATGTCAGTTCAAAATGCTATATTAGATTTGCTTATATAATAATATATTTTTTCTTCACTTTTTTCATAATTATGTTTTAGCTTAGAGTGAAAGTTTTGATAATTTCCTACCTTTAAGAAGTGTAACTTCCATCAAAGCTGTTGATCACATCTTTAATTTGGACTAAAGAAATTTTGATTCTTGACATGAAAAGCCCTGTGCTTTCGTGATGGCTAGAGTTTTGCAACACTTATTTGCATTGTACTGTTACCTACCTATAGGAAGTGCTGACATGAAACTTCCAGTTTCAAGAGCGACTGAACTATAGCTATCTTTCAAAACAAAGGTTTGTTTAACAGAACAGCAATGAGAATTGGGCAACTAACATCAGAACTACAAGAATTATTACTCTGTCTGTCCTCTTTTCTCCCGGGCAGATAGCATCTTCATATTTGCAAGAAGGGATTAGATTGTTCATTTTTGAAATCATCACATGCCAGTACTGCGAATTTTGGAAGTGTGAGTGGTGCTTTTGTCATAGTTTTAATAGCCTTCAATAGCCTAACTGCTAGCCCTCTTTGCTGTTCCTATTATGTATGATAAGGCATATAGAGTATCAATCCAACGAGTAAACTCAATTAGTATAAAAGAGAAAACAATTCTTTTATTCTTTAATTCACATTCTATTGGACAACAGCAATGAAAGGACAGAAGTAGTTCCCCACTTTATATCTAAATAAGGTTCTCATTGTCTGCAAAACTGATATTTATCTCATTTAAATCAAGAGGCCTACAATGAATTATTGTTTTTTGATGGGAGTCCAAGTTCTAATGATCATAATTTGAGGCTTCGAGCAACCTGGTCTAGTGGAAGGTATTCCTGCCCGCAGCAGGGGGGTTGGATCTCAATGATCTTTAAGGTCCTTTCCAACCCAAAATCATTCTATGATTCTATGATCGTATGATCTCTAAAAGAACCAGTTTTTGGAGATACTCTTTTTTCCAAGGTTTTAAAAAAAAAAAGTTTCTGAAAAATATCTAAATTATGAGGTCAAAGATATTATTTTAGGTAAAACCAAACTGAACATACCAAGAAAAAAACCTTAATTTTCCAGGAGCATTGAACTAGCAATACAATCCAAGTATTGGAACCAGCACATGACACAACCTTTATGGAAGTTATTTATATTTCTTTCTTAGTTTCAGATTAATCAGGAAGCTCTTCAGGCGATTCAACATTACCTTTTAAAGCAAGGTGAGAATTTCAGCTATTTCAACTACAGTCTGTTTTAATTTTTACAAGAGGCATGATCAGTTTTTTTGGTCCACCCAGCAACTTTGCTGAACTGCATATCACACTAGGTACATCAGGTAACTGTCCTGTCATTCTACTGACAATACGCGATTTTGTAGCAGCCAAATAATAGAAATAAAGCTTTTAAAGTGATTTTTCTGCACAGCTTTCTTAAGCAGTTAATCTTCATTCTGAAACAAAATAAAAATGGGTGGTGAATTTTTGGAAAGCTACTTTAAGGCTTGAGTTAGCCACTATCAACTGTATAGTAAATACATATAGATCTAGGTTATGATTATTCTGGAGAATCAGATACTTTCTCCTCTGAGCTTTGACTTGGAAAGGCCTTTCTTGGAAATACATTTGCTAATCTGAGGCATTTTGAATATCAAACACACAATCTAACAGGACAGATTTTTAAAGCCATTCTATAGTATTACATGGAGTTATAGGACATTTAAAGTCTCAGAATTAGTTTTAAAATCCTGTAGATAATGTATCACTTTTCATTAGTTTCTACTGATAACAATTAGTAGTTGAAATTATTAAAAAGCATAAAATAATTTAATTTTTTTAAGGAAACCAATGAATGGTTTGAAGAATTTAAACTACCATAATTTTGAAGGAAATCTTAGTGACTGGACGGATTTACAGATAAAATAATCTTAATGCAAAATTTTATTATGTATAAATACTTAATATGTATATCATTGCCGAAATACTATACCCAGACTTGTGTTGTCATAATAGAAGCTGGAGAAGATGACCTCCAGAGGTCCCTTCCAACCTGAACTGTTGTGTGATTCTGTGATATTAAGGACACTTAAAAACACTGAATGCAAGAAGCACTAGATTTTTTTGTTCATGTTTTTAATGAGCATCCATGACAGTGGGTCACTCACTCAGGACAGTGGGTATTAATACTCTCTCAGTTATACTTTCATCTTTGCTTAACAATCAATAAAGAATTAATGTTCCAAAAATAATCATCCTTGTCCTAAACCTGTCATTTTGATCAAGAGCGCTAACGTACAGCAGTGTGGGGTGACATGGGGGGAGAAGGGAGAGGAAAGGTTTTAGAGTATATTAAGGTCTAAATTTGATTCAATTATCCTTTTCGGGTTCTCTTTTCATTCTGCATGTTGGAATGAACACAGTTTTGAAAGTCATTTCATCAGATCTTATCACAGGGCTTATCTGGTATCAGCTACTAAAAGGATAATTTCTAAATTAGATGTTGGAGATACCATTGCAGTCTATTTGACTATCTAACCTTCTTTTACTCAGAAAAGGAAACAAACATCAAACATGCTCTGATGGCTTATTTTAATGTAATATCATTAACTTACAGCATAGTCAAGTTAAAAATTAAGTAGCAAGTAACCAAATGTATCTGACACTGTAAAAAGATAAAAATTATATTCACTGTCATAAACATATATCAACATTTGTCATATATCAACATGTGTCAAGCTATTTGATAGTTACTATTATCAAAGAAACTCATATGAAAGACATCATGAAGATATCCTGGAAAGAATTCAGGTTAGACATTTTCCACCTGAATGTGCAGAAAAAAAAAAAAAAAAACTAATCGCTTATATAGCTGTAGAATAAAAAGCTATGTACCATTTTTTTTGCTATAAAATTCCACCAGTAAGTGAAGGAATGAAATTTATTCAATTATTTCCTTATACTAAATGAAATATAGTTTCATTACATATCATATATCAAATAATAGACAAAATTTCCACTACTTCCTTTCAGACTAGCATAAAAATAATTTTTTTTAAAAAAATCCTTTGGTCTTATTGGCATAATTAAGCTTCTCATTCTTGAAGTTTGCTTGTAATTATAAAAGACAAGACTGGCTAATATCCAGAGTAATCTCAATAATAGCGATGATAGGCAAATTAATGCTGTCATCGTAATATATGTTAGCCAACTACACTCTTACACATTCACCAAGCTTTTAGAGTCAGTAGGCACAACTTCAAACATAGTTTCAAATGCTGAAAGTTTGGGTGCCATTTGATATCTGACTAGTCAAAACACTAATGTGTCTGATAAATATTTTGAATTACTTCTCAATTAAAAACATGTATTTAAATTATTTAAAAATAAATACTAAATCTTCAGTGTTTAACATACATAATAGGTGGCTTTTATTTCTCTAGCTTTGCAGAACAGTAGAGATGAGTTACCTATATTCCGTGGTCCTTGAACAATCTAAAATAAATCGTTATGTTAAATCTATATATCTAAAGCATAAATGTAGAAGACAAAGCCAAAGATGCAGAACATGTTAGAGGACAAAGTCCCTCTTCTATTTAGTTCTTGAATGTAATTTGTGAACACTGCCAATAACAGTTATAATTCAGCTGAGAGATGCTTTACATTCTAAGGATATACTTTGTAAAATGTGACAAGATAACATAAGTGTAAGTTATGTGAAAGAGTAGTCAAACTGCTTTCATTTCTTCCCCTACACTTTAATAAGTGTAATAGCCTTCAGTTCTTCCATTTAGACATGAAGTCAACAGATACATGACCACCTCCAATGCAATAATTCTAAAGAGCACAGATCTATATTGTAACCACTGACTAACAGGGAGAGTTAGTCTCTGAAAGCACGTGTAGACGTGACTTTGACTTTAATCATGGACCTGGTTTGAAGAACTTAACGAACCTGGTAAAGAATTTCAGTTCTAGTAAGTTTCAAATGTCCGTAACTTTTCTTAAGGCCAGTTTTGGCTCGAACTTGACACTACAAGAGTATAAAAGCATTATTGCACCATCTGTGAGCTACTTTGACATAAAGTATTTTAGTGAGGAAAATAGAAGTAAATTTCAGAAATCAAACCCCAGTCTGAAGTCTGACTCAAAGAATCTATGGTATTAGTAATTGACAATGAATTTCAGAAAGAAAACAGGGACTTGGGCAGATGGTTCTTTTTACTTCTCCTTTCAGGGAACTGCACTGATCTTTTAAGAGAGCTTTGATCTCTGCTACATTCACATTAAGATAAAGGAGTGAAACAAGAAAGCTGCATTTCTACTTGGTACTGAATAAAAAAGTTAGCTGACCTTATGTTCCATTAAAAGTGTAGCAGTCCACCTTGGCTTTAGACTAAGCAGCTCATGCATTGTAACACAGTTGTAGAAAACTTTTTTTATGTTGTGGAGTTTTGCTACATTAATCATTTTTTTTTCCTGTTCAGAGGTCAGTATACTTACTTTGCAAGGAAGGCCAAACATAAAAAATATTTTCTGATTTTTTTTTTTACTATTTCATCTTCTCCATCTTTTCTGAGCATGTTGGACAACATCATGCCTGTCTGAGGCTATTGCAGGTATTAAGCAATTATAATACTTTGAATTATTAATAAGAATCCTGTAATATTTTGAAATTTCATCATATTGTACGAAATGAAGTTAACATTCATATTAAGCAAAAGCTGCAACTCCAGTAGCTGAGTACCCTAATTTCCACTGTGCTGTGTTGTATTGTACCACACTTTATCTGATGTTATTATTTTATTTTATTTTATTTTATTTTATTTTATTTTATTTTATTTTATTTATTTTATTTTATTTTATTTTAATTCTGGTTTTGTTGTTTTGTTTTGTTTTGTTTTGTTTTGTTTTGTTTTGTTTATTTACTTCATGGCCTACTTCCAGAATAAACTCTTATTATTTTTTGCCCCTTACATATGAGAGAGATTGTCAAGGTGATAGTACTTACTAAGTGTAATGTAACTGTAGCTCTTTGATAGATACAACAGTACATGCATATGCATCTCATGCACAGAATATGTGAAATATTTTTCCTTAAGGCTATATATTTCTCCTGTGTTACCTGTGGTTCCAACTGAAGTTGTTAAGAGAAAACCTATGACCTTTCGTGGTTTCCTGATAATTTAAAACAATGATAGGTGAAGACTCCAAAAAAGGACATGTAATGGGTTGGGGGACAGACAATAACTATACTAACTGGAAAGAATATGGCTGGTGAAGGCTGACTTTTCTTATTCCTGTCGGTGCATGATTTATGAATGAGAACTACTGTTACACTTAGCTTGACATGAGTAAAAACAGAACAAACCTGTCTTGAGTCAAATATTTGTTAGCAAAGCTAATCAATCTAATCAAAATGTAATGAGTAGTTATCAGCAGTTGAGTTACAATAACACTCATAACCCAGACTAACACAGAAAAGAGGTAAGAGCAGCCTTCAAATTATTAAACCAGACACTTTACTAACATCTATCCCTTTTCCTGGGTGTTATGCTCACCCCTTGGGCATCCACCCCTCTGGGTGCTCAGGTGGCCAGCTTCACTCTCCCTCAGGAGGAGAATTACAAGATTTCAGCATACTCAGGGCTTCAAGGAGAGGAGTCTGATGCTCACGGAGGAATTTTCTTCCTCCTCAGCCTTGGGCCCATTTAGGTTTATTTCCATACATTTCCTCAGCATGGCCCGCACCACTGATGGTATCACACAGCCTCAGTGAGCCCGGGGAGGCAAGAGTTACCCATCCCCAGGCAGCCGAGGCAGTCAGCACCACCCAGAACAGGCCCCGTCCCCACGTCCCAAGCCTGGCACCCCCAGGGGGTTTCTGATAGTGGTGGCAAAATTATATTTACTGGGCAGCAGCGTTATTCCCATAGGATGGTAGGACATAAAGAAAGGCATTCAAACAAAAGCTGGATCTTATTTAAAGAAGTACAGTAAGTTCTTGGCTGTATGCTCAATACACTTTTTTTTCTCTCAGTTTTGAATTTTGAGAAGGAAAGTAACACAGTAAGTAATTGATTCTTTAGCAGTCTTGAACTGCCACAGAGATGAACTGCTGCATCTAGTTTTAGCAGCCCCTCCTCAAAGACTGACCAAACACAGACAACAAAATCTTATCCAAATGCTAAAATTACAGTTGCTGTTAATCATAATAAGCACACATGGCAGCACAGTACAGAATAAGAATGACCAGTTCTAAAGCCTGTTCCTCTCCAGTTTGGATCTGGATTGGTCAAGTTGGTAGTGGGTGTTTCTAGCCCAAGGACCTCAGGTTTCATCCTGAGCCAGCACTTTCAAGGCTTCTGCTATAATCATGTAATTGTTCATTGAACAAATGAATATTGAATCATGTTCATATGAGATTCTTGAGGAGATGACTGCTTGATAAGTTTTCCCATATGTGGTTTCTTGACAACTGCAGCATATTTTAGTCCTGCATGGCATAGATGTTATAGGAACATCAGAAATTAACATTATTTAGGAATTGTAAAAACGTACAAAAATACTTCCACTTATATTTAATAGTATCTATTTAATTACAGCTGTGTTATGTATAAAAGTTTTATTTGATTCTTTTCAATTTATAACGAGACAAGTAATGTCAACAGAAACACTTGAGACAAGGTAAAGCACAGATCATTTTGACAATGGTTCTAAAGGCAGCTCAATGCATTTAACAAAGCAAAGTTTGAATTCCCACGAGGAAACAGTCTCTTAGTAAAAGGTAAATATTGCAGATGAACTTAAGAGCCTTTGGTGGAAACGATCATGGCACTCCAGCATTGTTTCAAAATGTCAATTAAGAGAACCAAATTAAAGCTCCATTTCAAGAGTCGCGTGGTGGGTTAACCTTGGCTGGACGTCAAGTGCCCACCAAGCCCTTCCATCACTCCCCTTCTCAGCAGGACAAGGGAGAAGAAAATAGTTTTTCAGGCCTAATTTTAATACCTGAAATATTGGCATCTGTGTCTAAGCTAATGATCTGAACTACGTTTTCAGTCAATGAATAAAGCCAGGCACTGTCAAAATATATTTAATCTGATTTATTTTAAATGTATGCTTTGGGATGAACAAAGTAATGCTTGTTCTGCTAGTAATCTGTTAATTTTTTTAAAAAGGTCATTTGACATGAGATACACAGTAATAAGTTCTTCCTTACATTGCAGTAACAGAGTAATGCCATAAATACAAGGTAAGCTTTAATTATGCTTTAAGCTGACAGAAAGGCCACTCTTAAAAGGGCTTTTTCAACCACCATGACATCAAGCTTTTGAGATGCACTCTGTCATTTCATGTTTTTTAACCTTCAACATTTCTTTTTCACTTCTCTGTATGAATTTCTTCTCCAACAAATGCATCACATTAGTATTTTCATTTTAATGATTATATTTCTTGAAAGAAAGTATGTTTTAATTTGTAAATTATTTGCAAGGAACCTTTTCCAATAAAAACCTTAACAGCCTTTTTGGCAAGAGTTTGTACAATTTTCCATTTTCTTTAAAATTATTATGTAGAAGATGAATACTCCATAAAGCCTTCATATGCACTCTAACATTTTAAATGTAATGTGTTTTGATTTGTTGATCATTTTCTTTTTTATCCTCAGAGTTAGTAAGAGCTATGGAAGCAGGGTACACGTGCACCCATTAAAACAAAGAACACTGAAAAGGTCAAAGTGGCACTATGCTGTTCGCTTTTTACACAGTATTTGTTGAATTAAAAATCTCATTCTTGCAGTAATGGGTATTGCTGGAGGAAAAGGTGCACAAGTAACACAATCTGAAAAATTTGAATCCTCATGAGGTCTAGTTAGTACAGTTTCAAACAAAAGCAATAGCACTGCTAGTGACTTTATTTTATGTTGTTTCTTAAGAAAATCTTATTTGTATTTCAGTAAAACTGATTTACATTGTAATAACAAAACACAAACACAAAAGAAGTAGTTGTAAAAAAGGTTCCTTACAAATACAGAGCATTAGATTTCATAACTGAGTGGTAATTCTATTTTTATGTATTTGGTTAAACATCATGTTTCTAAAACATTCCTGAATATTCATGTTCATTTACATGTTTTTATACTTTACATACTGAAATAATGTAGCATTTTTCCTTCCCTTATATAACAAAGATAAAATAGGTCTTTCCATGCATTTTTCAATTATTTGGATTTACCAGTACCTAGGGGGAAATTTATGTAATAGTAGTAGGATAGGAGAATTCCTGGTTCTAGGAACAGCAGATCTTTCTAGACTTAATATTGACTTCTCAAGAGCTAAGGAAAGCTCAATCCTTTTTTTTTTTTTTTTTTTTTTTTT
>WKFP01015394.1:951224-969101 GCA_011057875.1 Pterocles orientalis
CTCTGCTTAACCCACGACAGTATTTCATCATTTATTTCAGAATTCACAACTAATATCAATTAGCTGACTAACTTTAAGTATATTAGATTGAATTACATGCTAAAAATCAATAGCTAGAGTCACTAAACTTATTTAATATCCACTATGAGAATTCATTATACTACATCAATGGTGCTTATTAATTATGAGTATTGGAGTACTGGAAAACAGCCTGAAAGCCCTGCTAACATTAAGACCTGACCCAAAGTTATTCTAATTTTTCTGATATCAAAATATTAGAATAATGTTTCAACAAGCATTTACCAAGTATTGTATAGTCTGTTAGTATCACTTGCTGCTTAACTTAATTTAACTAAAGAATCCTTTCTGATTAGAAAGAAGGACAAAAATGTAAAAGGAGTAAGGTTCCTATGAGCAAACCAACGAGATTCAATTTTGCTTTCTAATTCACAGGGCCGAATTGTGATTCTGAATCTTCTAGATACATTTCAGATGGAAATGTAGGTGATCTAGACAGGCTTTTAGAATGTTAATCTAAAAAATGCTGATAGATTTCCATATATAATTTTTTTCCCAAAAATCACCCATTATTTACTCTCACTAGCGTGTTTGAATTTAAGTTTAATTTTTTTTTAGAAAACTATGTATTTCCTTTTGGTTTTACATTTTTTCCACTGTTTCTACTCATTTAATTTCCATAGGTAGGTTAAAGGGTTACACAAAGCTAGTGGAACTGGCAATGAAATGCACAAGAAAGTTATAATTAATATTTTTGCAACAGAGTGCCTGTGCAAAGACAAAGCTTGTGTTTGTAATCATTTATGCTCACAGATTCACAAAGCATCACTATAGCTGTGACAGGTTTAATCTAACAAAAGAAGTGTAAAATCAAGAGAAGCTGAGATCTTTTTTCCAGCAAAAAATCCACAGAAAGCACTGTTTTCAGCTGTGAAGCAGGAATGTAAAATACCATCTATTTCCCAAAGAACATTCAGTTTGAATGAAACACATTTTCTCTCTGAAATCAGGTGACAACAGCTGCCACACTGGGATGACCACTCTTACTAATACAGATTAATATGTCCAATCTGAAAATACGAAAGAAAAGACTTGCAACATCTTCCCCTATGATATGGCTTTTCAACTTTCTCATCAAATCAAGTTCAAGCTTTGAATATACGAGAAGCAGCTAGGAAAAAATAATACTAATACTACTACTAATAATAATAACACCAAACAAACCACCAAACCAAGGGAATTAATAAGAGATCATTAAAATCAGTAAACAACCCAAAAAAACAAGAGTTTGGAGGCAGTTCAGAAGCACAATCAGAATTCAAATGAGCCAGTAATGTTTACAGGCAAAAACACTGAGATATCTCCAATGATGGTTTGAGCAAATTTATAGTTCAAGTTGCACCATTTCTAAAGCTCTCACAGAGGTTTAAAATATTACTAATGTAATTTACCTCTCAATATGACACTAAATTTAGCAGTTCTTAATGATCATATATAATCCATTTAATTCTGGTGAACTGTAGCAGTGTAAGTGAAAATTGATGGAAGACTGATATAATTATACCCTACCAATAACCAGATTATTTTAAAAGGCTGTCAAAAAGATTTAAAATGTAAAGATTTTCTAAAGCCATCCTGGAATAGTACTTAATAGGGATCTTTCATTGTTCAAAGTTTTTTTTTTCTTTTCTTAGCTCAAAGATAAAATAAAAATAAATAAAACAACCATAAAAAGAACTGATTTTTTTAATAACAAAATATTATCTATCAAAATAACACATATCACAGAATCATGGAATTATAGTATCATAGAATGGTTTGGTTTGGAAGGGACTATTAAAGGTCACCTACCTCCAACCCCCCTGCAATGAACAGGGACATCTTCAACAAGATCAGAGTGCTCAAAGACCCGTCCAGCCTGGCTTTGAATATTTCCAGGGATGGGGCACCTACCACCTTCCTGGGCAACCTGTTCCAGTGTTTCACCACCCTCATCATAAAATATGTCTTCCTTATATCTAGTCTGAATCTATCCTCTTTTAGTTTAAAACCATTACCCTTTGTCGTATTGCAACAGGCCCTACTAAAACAGTCCTCATCTTTCTTTTAAGTCCCCTTTAACTAATCACTTGCTAAAAGAATTAAAAAATAAGAGTTAATAGAGGACAGTCATATAAAATGCATGTTTCATTTTTTTAAAATCAGGAACTAATATTTAAGTTCCATAGTACCACATGGTTACTAAACACTGAATGGGTTATCAGAACATTTTTGAAACGATCATTTCACCTTAACTAAAAATGTCTGTATAGCTGTATAATCATGACACAGTTCCAAGAAATAAAACTGGACACAGGAACTAAGAGGGAAACAAATTTATCAATACATTAGAAATGTGCCTTATCCTTCAGCTACTCAGGTATGTTGACTTACAGCATTTAATTGAAATCTCACAGAAAACAATTACCTAGATCACAATTACCAATTACTCTACAGCAAATATAACTGAGGAGAAATAACGACTTAATTCTGTAAATCTTTATTTATAATTGTTTTTTAAACTACTGTGATATAACTTCAGCTCCTCAGACTACAGGGAAGGAGAGGAGCAAAGAAAGATACTGGTGCTCTTCAAGAATTCAGATCCCATCACAGCTTAGACTCACATTACTCTCATAGCTAAAGACTACCTCTTTATAGCAAAATGGTTATAATGAGTAGTATATAAAACATACATGTTCTGTTTTTTTTACTATGCACTATTTCAGGCACTCTGCATTGTGAAGTGTAGATTACTTCAGATTGTAAACATCTATGAAGAAGAGTTACAGTAAACTAGATAGTGATTTGTGTAAGAATGGGTCACAATGCCCCTATAAAAAAAGGGAACATGACGTTTTCTTACACTGCATCTAGGATAACCTTTGTGGATGACAATGACTAGAGAATGCATCGATCATCATTAAATTAATTAAGAACTGGGCAGTTGTCAAATCTCTACAACCATTAGCTGAAGAAAAAATAATCAAATGAGAGTATTTCAAACAGGTTCTAAAGGCCCCGAACTAGTGCTGCTTAATATTTTTAGTCTGGAAATAAATATGAAAGTTATTACTGGGAAGATTTATATATCCCGTAAAAATTACTGGAATGAAACATAATGAAGAGAATACAGTCAAACAAAACTGTCTGGATTACTTGATAAGTGGTGCACTTAAACAACATTTACTCTGTACAGCCATATGCATGTTATAAATCTAGAAACAAGGAATGCAATCCATACCTACTCAATGAATGACTGTTTTTTATGCAGTGTATTTGTTTTCCGAGAAGGTTTTGGAAAAATGGTTGATGCAGTTTAGTGAGTTCATTCCCCCGTAGCCCATCTGAAGAGTAAAATGTTACATTAGTATAATACTAAAATCATGATCTATTAGAGCCTGGAACAGCAGGTTGGACTAGAACAAGCTCAGTGCATGCTAGAATATTTGAACCACATTTACATTATACTTGTTTATTGTATTTGGAATAATCTTAGTGGCCGTGCATTTCTTTCCTTACGTTATCTTATGTGACATTTGTCACTCATGACAAGGAGGCTTACATTTAATTTACACGCTTAGCTTGTGGACAGTCTTAGTGTCTGTAGAAAGAGCCTGTTCCTGGGGTTTTTTTTGTCTTTTTTTTATGACCTGCTTTGCTAGCAACACATTTGGCTATTGGCAAAGTTCTGTAAAAAATCTTAGTATAACACATCCTAGGAATGAAAATACAGAGTAATATTACAATGCTTGGGTGTGCAGTGATAGCAACTCTGGAAAGAATGTGGAAGTCACAACAGACAAACCTGATATATAACATAGTAATGACTTTGTGTGATACTGTGATGCAAAAAATAATGTAAAAATTATCTTTGTGAATAGGGGAGTACTGACCTACCAATGACCCCCACACATGTGTTGTTGGAATGGATTTTAGAACATTATGCTTTTCTGGTGTCCTCATTTTGAGAAGGTGTTGAAAAAAGATGTTGCATAAAAGAGCCATGAAAATTATTGTCTAGGTGAAGAAAATTTTCCTTGAAGGATGGACAGAAAAGAGTCTATTTAGTTTTTTAAGAAGATCTTAATTGCAGTGCACACTGGTGGAAGCAATGACTGAGTGGCTGGAAACATATTTATTGCCCTATGCCACTGCTCAGAAAACTGTTCTGGGCCTTGAAAAACAAGTCTTGTGGCAGCATGGCACTCCAGAAAGAAGTGAGTCAGACAATGGGACTCATTTCTGAAATAGTCTCATAGACACTTGGGCCAAAGAACATGGCATTGAGTGAGTGTATCACATCCCCCATCATACACTAGCTTCCAGGAAGATCGAATGATACAATGGACTGCTAAAGACTACACTGAAAGCAATGAGGGGCAGAACTTTCAAAAACTGGGACACACATTTAGCAAAAGCCACTTGGTTAGTCAACACTAGGGGATCTGCCAATCGGGCTGGTCCTGCCCAGTCAGAACTTTTACATACTAAGGAAGGAGATAAAGTCCCTGTGGTGCATATCAATAATATACTGGGGAAGACAGTCTGGGTTATTCCTGTCTCAGGTAAAGATAAACCCATTCATGGGATTGCTTTTGCTCAAGGGCCTGGGTGCACTTGGTGGGTGATGCAGGAGGATCGAGATGTCTAATGTGTACCTCAAGAGGATTTGAAAGTGGCTGATGAATTTAGTTGTACAATTTTGATTGCTGCATAACCCTGCCTTGAAAAACTGTCGTGCCAGGTGGAGCCCAATATCATGAACTAAATGAACTCAATAACATTTTGGAGGGATGCTCCATAGACTAAGGGAATTATGTCTGTGTGTATATGTATATATATATCAAAAGACAGGGAAAAATGAACGTGACATAAATGGTATGGAATAAGGGGTGGAGAATGTCCTAGTTTCAGCTGGGACAGAGTTAACTTTCTTCATAGTAGCTAGTGAGAGGCTGTGTTTTGGATTTGTGTCGAGAAGGCTGATAACACACTGATGTTTATAGTTGCTGCCAGGACAGTCAAGGACTTTGCAGCTTCTCTGCTGTGCCAGTGCCTGCAGGTGCAGGAGAAGCTGGAAGGGAGCACAGCCCCAGTTACTAGCCTAGGATACAACCTTAGGTTTAGGACTGAGACCCAAATTGGCCAGTAGTCTATTCCATATCATGCACTTCATGCCCAGTATATAGATGAAGTTGGTCCGGAGGTACTTTCTTTTTCTCCTGGTTGTCTCTGTACCTCGGTCAGCTCTCATATGTTTGGGGTCTTACATCCATTCTGGGATTACAGTTTTGGGACCCTCCCTGCTCTGGTACGGTTAGCTGGGAACCGGCTGAGCCTTGGTCATCGAGTGGTGAGCAGTATCACTGTGTATCACTCATTTGTATATTGGTATATATTACTATTATTATAATCATAGAATCATAGAATCGTAGAATCATAGAATGGTTTGGGTTGGAAAGGACCTTAAAGATCACCAAGTTCCAACCCCCCTGCCATGGGCAGGGACACCCTCCACTATTATTATTTTCAATTTTATTGTAGTTTAATTATGAGATTGTTCTTATCTCAATGCACAAGTCTCTTTTCCCTTTACCCCTTCAGTTCTCTCCCCTGTCCCCAGGCAGGGGTAGGGGGAAGGTGAGTGAATGGTGGTTGTGTTTTGCTGCCAGCCAGGATAAAACTACAACAGTTTGTGATCTCTGTAATTAGTTAAATGTTTTTGATGTTTTGGAATGGCTATGTCTCAGATTACAGAAATAGTATGGCCATGAATAAGATACTTTTGTTAAACATTTATATCTATTTGTGTGCATTAGTAAGTGGGTGTCATTTCCTCATTACACTGATGTGTGCAGATGTGCAAAAAGTCCCATGATTTAACACCAACATTTCAAAAGCTTGTTTTCAAAGCTGCATATTTGCAACAGTGCATTATTTTGCCCAAACAATAAATCTTGTTTCAAGATCATGTCTGTCTACCCCCTACTGTGTGGATGTGACCTCAGAACTTTATTTTAAAATACTGTAGAATTTAAATGTTGCAAATGATGTAAATGCTGTAAAACGCTGTTTTAAAATGCTCCCCACCCATGCTGTTTGAGGAAGTTAGATTGTCTAGGGCAAGAATTTAGTTACACTATTAGTATGCACTTTGATTTATTCTGAATATGGGCTGTACTTCACAAGATGAACGTCGTAGTCACTTAATCAGCCTTTAAAAGCACTGCTTCTTCACCAAAATAAATGTACTATTTTTGGACATATTGTGCATACAAAAAAATTATCTCTCAAGTAGGCATTACTCCCAGTAATATCGAAGTGTTAGCACCTTGCCAGTTATTGTGGAAGTGGTCTATAAGTCATTGGTCATTCATTTGGGGTGAATTCACATGAGCAAGGTTTTATTTTTTAACATCCATCTGTTCACATGGATTCCACAGATTGTGCTTATGGTTCTGGCTGTCAGAGAACAAGAAGGCTTAGCAAATATATCTAATATGGTTTAAAAGTAGTTTGGAAACGATTTAAGAACACGGAGAAATGTGTAGGCTCCAGGCAATCTAGTACCTTAGAGGATGTTCCCTTCCCAGAGCTGTAAACTCCAATAAATCATATTGTGAACATACTGTAAACATTTTCATTGTTCCAGCTGGTGAAATGTTTTTTCATGCATGCAACACAGGCCCTGTTTTCAGCACCTTTTTTTTTGCTCTTGACTGAAAGGACACAATTACTTTTTTTAAACAGTGTTTAGGTTCTGTGTTGTATTTTTTGTGTTCACTTAAAATAGGATGTTCCCTTTTTGATAGCATCACATAGAAGCTGAAGAAAAATGATGAGTAACTATAATCAAAATGTACAAATAAGCAGTTAAAATACAGTACAAATCAAAAATAAAAACCTGTCCTACATAATCAGGTCTTGTCAGTAGTGGTGTGAACATAAATGGAAAAAAAATTATGAAGATCTCTTTCCTACAAATTTCCATTGTCTTGCTCATGGAAAAGACCTTAAGAGAACTCTTACAGACTGCTAAAGAGGTTCTTTGTTAATAGCGAATAAGCAACATGGAACCGCATAACTACTGTTACCTTTGGACTAAATTTAAATTGGTGAGTGACTTTTGATTTTGATTCATTATTTGCAGATGCTGGCACATATAGGGTTTTATAAGCTTAGTCATGTATGTCAGAAACAAGACAAAAGATGTAGCGAATGAGCAGTAAAAGTTAGAACTTTATAGGTAAATCAAAGAGAGAATAAAGCACAGATACAGAATAAGATTTCGTCTTGGTGCATGGAGCAGAATGAGAGAAAAAAGATGTCTTGAGGGCACTGATAGCTCTTGCTGTCCCTGCCTGGCAAAAGATGCCATTTCAGCACCCCTAGGGCCATCAGTCCCTGATATCATCACAGAAGGCAAGCACATTGGTCAGTCATGGCTTACCTTTGGTAAATCAATGTTGACTGTTCCCAGTTACATTATTGTCCTCCTTGTGCTGAGAAATGTGTTTCCCAGAGGACTTGTTCCATGATTTTCCCAGGGATCAAAAAGAGGCTGAACAACATGTAGTTTCCTGGATTTTTGAAAAGGCTGCAACATTTGCCTTTCTCCAAACATTAAAGGCACTGCCCACATCTCCATGACCTTTCAAAGATGATAGAAAGCAGACTTGCTAAGACATCCACCTGCTCTCTCAGTACTCTCGGATTTAGCCCATCTGGCCCCATGAACTTGTATAGATAGAGTTCTTGCAAATAAACTCTCCCTTGATCCTAATTTTCCACTGGAAGTTCTCTTCTTTGAACCCTGCGTCTAAGTAGATGGGTATATAATGGTTATATATAAGCTAAGTCTCCAGTTCAGAGTCCATAACTCTCCCAAAACACGAGTCCCCAGTCACCCTACTGCAGAGCTTCTCCCAGTCCAGTTGATCTTGGGTACCACCTAGCTTACTCTAGAGAATCAGGCCCTTATATCAAAAGTCCCATCTTCCTACAGTTCCGCTCCTGAGTTCCCTGTTTATGCTATTTCTTTGTGGAGGCTAGTTCTGTAAAAACTTCCTGATAATCCACTTTCATTACCTCCATATTCCATGGCATTTCACCTTGCTCCTCCAGGGAAAATAGTTTAATCAACAACAGAGCAGTAGCTATGCTACGGAGGTGTGATTCCTGAGAAATGCTGTGTAGGGCTGACATCTATGAACCACCTAACTAAATTCATTCCCATGGATTTTGAGCTTCCAGATATGGCTCATGGTCTGAGGGACATTGTGATGAAAGACACAGACTAAGGAGATAAGAGGAGCCCAGCAGAAAACTGCCTGGCATCCAGAAACCTTACTTGGCCTCTGTGTCACAGGGCATCAGCCTGCTTGGAAGATTATAGCAGCTTGTCTTGGATCACTGGAAGCAAACATCAGCAAGGTGGGATGTGAATTACAGTGTGAGAAACAACGTAAAGGACTTCCCTCAGCCTCTGTCTTGTCACAAATAGTGCAATCCTAGGCAAAACTTCCTTCTCCAGCTTAATTGCACAGCCCCCAAGAACTGCTGTGGCTTCTTCCTGTCACTCTCACTTCTGCCTTGCTCTTCATGCCATGCCTTTAACCCCTGTGCTAGTTGTCAGCATCCTGTAACACCTTCTCATGAGCTACCATATCCAACTGAGCTCATGTCCTTAGCTGAACTTTACCTCCTATTTGACCAATGCTGCAAAAGAGTGCCACCTTGTACATCTGACCAGGTTTCGCAAAGCTGTTTTTTGTGGAAAATTAGACCTGATTAAAATAGGCATAAAATAATACATGTCCAGGAAAAATTATATTCATGAGTATCTGCAGAGGAGATGTAAACAGAATATCCTGGAGATAATGTACTGGTATTTACGCAATGTTTTGCAGAAACAACTTATGGTCCTCAGTAAATATAATTTTAATTAGTCAACATCAACACTTGATCCAAATAACGTGTCACCATCTTCAGTCAGGGTTTCAATACTAAATCAGAAGAACAGTTTACACAAACCAAATAGATAAACCCCATCTTTCTGTGATTTTTTTTTCTTTCTCTTCAGTGAATCATATGAGTTCCATCCTATGATATCTGTAAGAATCTAAGCCCAAAATTATTTGCTTCCTTGTGCAAAGACGCTGTTTTGTCAATGTCAAGACCTATTGCGAGATGCTAGTTTATTAACGTTTGTGCTCAGTTTTAAAATATAGCAGCCAACTGATTAAGGTAGGAAGCCATTAGAAATAATCATATTTGAGAAACAGTTAATGTTAATATAAATGTTATCTCCTCATTTTCACTTTAATCTGAAGAATGTCAAATATGTAAATCATATATTTTTTGGGAGAAAGTGTCAGCCAAATATTTTAAAGTAGTGCTTAAAGATAGGCTCATACATATTTAATTGTACTGCACTAAATGTTGTGCCTACTTCCTGAAAAAGGCATTTTAAGCCTGGTTTATCAAAGTGCTCAGCACTTATAACCCATTTTTCTTCAATTTAAATTTCACATGCTCAGCAGTTTGGTACTAGAGAATGTATTTAGTGGTTTGTAGATGTAAATATCAATACAGAACCTTAACTTTATGCAGTTAGGTTTCAAACTTTCTTGGTGTGGTGTATTAAATTTATTTAGAAATATTCATTGACCATCTGTGAACCCACAAGTGTACTACATCTCATATGGTAAGAAAATCTGTAGCTTTTTTTCTATGTAGCTAAGAATCATTACTTGCATGTAACTTTAAATTTAAACATGGTTTGCAGAGAAAGTATTTTGAAACTCCGTGATAACATGCTGACAAAATACTGTTTACATTGACAATTTAATAGAGTGGAAAAAATGCTTGTTTTCTACTTAGTAAAATTTAGGACCTGATGTGAGTGTGAATATCTTCCATGGTAAATCTCACAAAACTGTCAGGGAATGGGTTATGTAGCACTGCCAGCAAAATGAAATTTTGGAAGGTAATTCACCTTTGCCAGCAGATAATTGGACACTCTGCATAGGCTACATCTCAAGGAGGAAGTTTTCATCCTATATAGCAAAAAACTACTGAACCTTGCTGATTTCATTACTACATTGGACATTCTTAGTGTTTATTGAGAACAGGTACTTATATTATCTAAGCATCATTACATCTGAGGACTGAGTTATTCTTTAAGTGTTTGAAAAACAGAAGAGTTAAAATAAGCTTAAATGGAGCAGAGTCAAAAACCCTCTTGCCAGTCTTTTTTTCTGATGTCACACAGAGAAGCATTTAATATGCATCATGCCTTGTCCAAAAGTTCATCTTTTCAATACTGATGCAAAACCAGCCATGAAGGTGTGAGTCTCCCATTTTAAACTCATAAAAATTGAACTATCAGCCAATTACAGCAGGGTATATAAGTCACCTTCTATTTTTGCTTAACTAGTTGCCAGGTAATCATCATCAGTCTGAATCAATTAAACCGAAAAATCTAGCTAATTAGAGAGAAGGAATTTATCCTTTGTTGTCTCCAGCACCAATGATCACATGAAGATTGCACTCTGTCCTGCCTGTTGGCATATGGTAGGATGAGATTTTCCCACAGCCCCCAAAGGGCTTTAAATTTTAATTAAAATATTCCTGGTTCCTTCCTCATGGTGTCACAGAAGTGAGCTGTCCTGAACTTCTCAGACAACAGCAAACTATGCGGCATGGCAGTATATGAGAGAATATTCTGAAGATAATATTTTGAATTACTAAATCATCTTAACTGTATTGTAGCTGTTGATACTCGTAGTATTATATTTTTGAATTAGGAATAATCACCGACTACTGTGCATCCCTTCTCTGTTCAAAAAATTGAGTACAGAAAGACCTCTGTTTATATCACCTGTATTGGGGCTGAGGCTGATGTAACAAACTGACTAGGAATTAGCTGATGTGCCATGACCACGGCAGTACCCAAAACCAAAGCCTTGTATGTGCAAAGCTGCTTTTAACACGTTTGGAGCTTTTCTTCCCAATCTCAATTATTTAAATGTATGTTTTAAATTAAGATTCCATACATAACTATAAATGAAATTCTATGATACCATTAAAGAGTCTGTACAATTAAATGTATAGACTGTATGCTGAATACAATATAAAATCTAATGGAAACTATTAACAATTTTCACATGATATCCAGATGAAAGGTAAACTGCAAAGAAGGAGCAGCTTTAACTAACTTTAAGGAGAAAAGAAAGAATATCTAATGTAGAAAAACATTGTAATAAGGCCAGATTAACTCATGCAATATTGTTGAAGTCAGTAAATCTACACTAACAATAATACCTCTATACACAGGGGTACTATAGCACACAGTTGGAAAATTTTACCTATTAATGAAACGCAAATTTTTAACATTAAAGAGCATTAACCAGTGAATCAAAGAGTCTGATACACTGATTTGCTCTGGAAATTTAGAAATCCAGATTAGAAATTTTTCTGCTTCAGATTAAATAAGAATTATTTCATATAAATATATATATAAATATTTCTGAAGAAATATCTGAAATAAATATTATTCTGGACAATTTATATTACTTGTGCTACATTGTAAATCAGTCTAGATATGGCAACCTTTTATCTTGTTCTAGGTCAACCTTTTATTCTTGTTCATAGGTCATGAAGAACATGAACTCATGAATTCTCTTTAAGCAACAAAAAAGACTAATGCAAAAGCCTGTACTGAGAAGAAGAAATTCCTAGGGTGTTGATTTTAAGCAGAATTAATAATGATATATTAATAGGGAATTGTGAGTTACATCTGTTCTCCCCTTAATATCTTTTGCTAGTGAGTGCCAGACAGTGTACAAAGCACAGATTAGACTTGGATGAACAACACTGTTCAGAAAGATTCCAGGAGAATTCACCAGGAAATCACTTAAAGAATAATTAAAATTTTAGAAAGAAAAACATCGTACAAGTTTGTGCTTTTGTAAGTACTCATGACAGTAGATTTAGTAAAAGAAACATGCTCATGCAATGACAACTGGGGAGAAAAGCAGCTTCAGTGTAGAAAGGGACTTGCAATTTCACAAAATTATGCAGATAGTAGAAAAAAAAGACTTTATCATCAGAACCTGTAACTTCCATCAGACAGTTATGCAAAGAGCGCAAGACATGCTATAACACATTTTGGAGAGGGAAATCTCTGTATTTACTATGTTGTCGAGCATAATTTGCCTGTTAATAAAGTTTGTTTCTTGCCAAAACAAGTCCTCCACTCTTTGTTGCCAGAAGCAAAATACATCTGGCTCTGGATGTCAGTTCAATCCTTGAGAATCATATACCAATGAGGAAAAAATAATTTCTTGCAATATTCAGAAGCAGACTCTGTTCATTCAACTAAGAAGCCTTAGAGATGCAATTACAAAGCAGGTGATCGACCACTATGCATGCTGGTCTTTAATCAACACATACTCAAAGCTAGAAACCCATAGTACAAGAAAACGATTAGTGAATTTAATAGCTAAAGGAAAGTCAAATGGGAATATGTTAAGAGCAGCCTGACAGTTTATTATTGTGCTAGCATTTTGTGTTAGTAAAACCCTCGTTTATTTGGAACCTATATGATAATTTTACCAAAACTATGATGCTATGAAATTGTTAAAAAAGGCCAAAATGTCAATCACCAACTAGAAAGATTTTAAATAAATTGCAGTCTAAATTTTCATGTTATATTTACTAGCTGTTTTCCTGCCTTTTCTTAAGATTAATTGGGAAATATGAAATAGTAACATTTTAATCTTAAAGAGCCCTGGGATTAGGTGATTTTATGTCAGTGTACCTCCATTAAATAGAATTTTCCCCAATTTACATGAGCTTGAGAAAGGATGAAGTCAGGTCTGTTTTGGATAAAAGTAAACTATGTGAAGTCATAGAAAAACATGACAGAGTTCATAATTTTCTGGAGTTCTTTCCTTTATCGTAGACAACAAGGTACAACACCCAAGTCTGCTTTGATCACATAGTAATCATATGAACTGGGATCCATATTAATCCATATGAACTATGGTCATGCAACTAGATCCTTTCCCTTCCCACGCAAAGATGGATTTCCCCTTTGTAAACACAGCTAGCTCCACAAGCAGCAATACTGGTTCCAAAATGCAGGAAAAGTACCAGTTGGATGCCACTTGTTGTGTGTGAAATCTAACTTTTACACAGATTCTTTTTAAGTCCATTGATTGTTGTTTAAATAAGATACAACAAAAATGACAAAAATTTAACTGAACAATAGAAGTCAGCAAGGGAAATGATCAAACATATAAAATGAAGGCTAAAAGGAATTTCTGCTTTTAATCAGCTGCAGAATTTTACACATTTACGTTACAGCTTCAGAAGTAATTGCAAATTGCATTTGTTTATCCCATTTGTTGTCTGTCTGGATCGCCTTACCTTTTCATTTTACATTATCAAGTGACTGAGTCACAATAAATAACAGCACTTGTGAGAGTAACTTAATGTGGTTGGAAAAGTTGTAAATACTTTTTTAAAATGAAAGAACAACATCTAGGAAACAATACATTACATATACACAATTCTATATAAAAAAAGTTTGAGTATTATCAGAAGACCAGTTGAAATACTTAATGCAACATTTTTACGTAAATGTGTAACTTTTGGTTATGCATGGTTATAATAGTTTATACTGACTTTAAGATAGTGCTATGGTAGCATTTAAAAAAAAGCAGTAAGAAATTATAGGAGTGCATTATGTCTATACCTAATAACATCCCTCACTTTAGTCAGCTCTTAAGATAAGTTACACTTAAGACTGGATACTCTTCTGGAAAGCCTTTTTTTCCCCTTGTCCCCTCTAGTCCCAGGAAGAATGTGTACAGGCCGTGACTTAAGTGGTTATTTCTACGACTGTAGCCTGATTACTCTGATTTCCTCCTGTCTTGCCTGTGGTATCAAGCACTCCAGGGAGCACTAAAACCTCCCTGGTGAGATTCTGATTTGGTACTTTCTGGATCCTGACCCAAGTGAGTGAGGAGCTCGTGTAATAACCTTCCACCAGTACAAAACACTGCTTTAATCATTACATACACATCTTTTTATTATTTTATTACTTATGTCAGCTATGTCTTTCTCCACCCCCTGCCCCCTCCCATACCCTTGTCTACAGATTTTTGACAAAGTGAAGAGCAAAAGCAGAACCTCTCAGCAGATCTTTATGAAAAAGTGTCTACTGAGTCTGAAACACTGAGTCTGTTGAAAAGAGAAGCAGTTATCAGGTGGAGGTGGCTGGTACAAGAAATGTAATAGAAAGTGTACATGAAACAAGACAGGAGAAAATTATATAGAAAAAAAGCAATGTATTTCAATAATAGGGCTCTGCAGTACAAGCAGCTAAATGATACTGTGCGTAATTGTAAATATACACATTTCTGCATTCAGTTGTTGGACTGACTGGCTTCAGTAAATAGATGCCTCTTGTAACCTCCATGCAGAATAAATAGAAATTGGATTCTGCATGAGCAATGAAACCACATTAGTGGGCAGTATTTTAAACGTTAATCTCAATAAAAATACACCCATTTTACTTAAGGAATACATGTCTGACAGGGCAGCTTCCCAGAGAGAATTCAATTGCGTATAATTTTTTGCTATTTAACATAATTTTATTTTAGTCCCTCCCCTTCTGAAGGCCAAGTTAACTTACAGAAATATTTTACCCTTTAATGTGATATATCTGATCTTTTACCATTTATTGATGCATTTAATATTAGCTTTCACTGCTAACTGGATTTATGAGTTCCTTAAATGCACTTTAAGGTCCTGATTCAACAAGGTGCTTAAAAACAAGCCTACATTTTAGCATGCTGAAATCAATGGGATGACTTAGGCACTTATAGTGTCAATTCAAGCATCTTGCTGATTTGGAATGTGCCAGTGAATTAGAAGGCGATGGCAGCACGTCTCTCATTTGGTTGTTAGTGGGGAGGGAAGCATGTAAACTGCACACCAGATTTAAGATTTTGGAGAACTTGAATAGCATGGACAGGCTGGAAAATGGGTTGTCTTGCAAGTTTTGCTTCTGATTTACGTTATCCCCTTACAAGATATGTAGGTGAGCTGCTGCATTACATTCTATCTGAATGTGTCTGCTGTATGTCTTCCTATAACTTAAAAATTCAGTTTTGTAGGAGAATCATAAAGTAGCTTTTCTCCTTCTTATCTCATATCTGATGTTTTATGCTACATTTGGCTGGAGAGATGTGAATTCATACAAAGGATCTTTATGTTCCTTATGGGATATAGATTACGTGTATATATTTAAGAACAAAAAAATGACAAATGACAGTATCTCAATAAATGCAGGGACTGCTAGTTAAAAGGAAGATTAAAAAAAAATAAAAGCTACTTAAATGTGCATTAGTAAAAAGCTTGGTAGTGGTTTGCTGTTCTACCCCCCTCTTTCCTTCTTTGGATGCTACATGATTAATACTCTCAATTTTGCTTTTCCTTGAATTAGAACACTGCTTCTTTTCAGACTGTTAATATTGCTCTCTTCTGTTTTTCCTCCATCTTCTCTGTGATGTTTTTCTTTCCCATCACTTATCTCAACATGCAGTAAAACCAAGAAAGCTTTATCTGAATGTGTTTTTATATAAATACTGGTTCCCTTCAACTACTAATGTTTTGTATACATTCCCAGTCTTTCACTGAAGTGTTTATAAATAAAGGAGCTTGTAACCAGGCAGGCGACTGTTTCACTCATAAGGGCCTTTTGCTGTTTTGCCTTATTTCTAGTCACCATACAATTCAGCCTGGAGAAGTCAGGTGAAATGTAAACAAAATATTTCTTAGTCATATTATTCTGCATCACAGGCTCAGTTTTCAGAACTAACTCTAGTTCTTTCTTTTCTTGACATGCCATGCTCTTCACCACACAATTTTAGCAGAAGCATCCCTGCTTGCTCAGAAAGAATAATTATTGGACAACTATTGGCAGAGCACTGTGGAAATATTTTTTTGTTTTTTCTTTGTTTCTTTGGGTTTTTTGAGATAGATTGAAAGAAGAAAGAGAGAGGATCTTACTCTAAACAAGGTTGGTTTTTTGGTGGTTTTTTTTCCTTCTTATGTAGAAAATATGAATGTATGTTCAGACATTGTTTCTGGAGTGCCTTTTGTCAAAAAAAACCCAAAAACAAACAGAAAGGAAGAACTGCAACAGGGAGAAATGGAGAGTCTCACATACTTGTGGACATGTATTTTAGATTTGTTTTTACAGGCAAGTTTCTCAGGCTTAAGTAAATTTTAAATATGTCATACTGATTAAGTTAGTCTTCAGTAAACATTGATATTGTCTGCAAGACAATTTACAGCTCAAGGGACCAGTGACTTATTAGAGGGAAAAACACAAAAGGACTTTCCAACTTTGTTGCTGGAAATGTTTAACAGTTAGCTTGACAGGTCTTTCGATAAACTAATCTAAGACGTTGGTTTTTGGATCAGATGGTCTCCACAGGTCCCTTTCAAGACAGACCATCTGTGATTGTGGGATTGTGTAGTCTTTCCTTCTTATTCTGTACGGTTTTTCTAATCCTACAGAGCAACCGTTCCTGCTTGTTCTGTAGAATTATGCTAGTTTTCCAAGCCATCTTTCCCACCTGCAGATTTTATGCCTTGCACATATTTTCTTTCACCTCATTGGCACAACTGTATTACAAGTGTCTGTTGGCCTCTTTGCAGTTACGGCTCAGCTGTGTTATAAAATGCTATTGTTGGTGTTAAAGTGTTGTAAAATACTTACACATTGTCCATTGACCAGTTATTCAAATTTTTGCACTTCTGTCTGCGTTCCAGATAGTAAATACTAACTGTATCTTCCTTAGTATGTATCTGCTTCATGCATGCAAAAGGCCTGCTTTGGCCACACCATATAACACTCCTGTAATCATTATAGGACAATGGGATTTAAGGGAGATTATAAAAATAATTCTCCTAGACCAAGGTGCTCTGAAATGCTGCAGCAAAAGGTAAGATGGGGAGTAATTAAGTTTTTAGGGGGCTGACAACTCGAAAAGTGTATGAATTGCAGGGTAAAGGCAAAATCAGTTTGTGTTGAAGTAACACAACTGTTATCTGATTTTTCCAAGGATCAATGGGTGTGCTTTTTTATTAGAAAGTGAACATATTTTTTCCCATATTATTAGGGAAACTGATAACAACAGAATTTATTAGACTGTTAGGTAAAAGACTAATAGTGTGGAAGTGTCTTGTGATGACAGGCCTTGATATGAAAAAATTACTTGATTGGTGGACAGGTGGACAAAGGCAACTCATGACGATCTCTTGGCCAGATAGAAACAAAAATGAACCATGACGTACACTGTATGAGAGATAGCCAGATAGCTCACAGATTGATTAATACACTGAAACCTAATGTGGCGGGTTGGCCCTTGGCTGGGGGCCAAACCACACACACCCACTCACACAGTCCCTGCCGCCACCCAGTGATAGGGGAGAGAATTAAAGAGGTAAATTGAAAAGGTTCTGACTGGGCAGAACCAGTCCGATTGGCAGATCCTCTAGTGTTGACTAGCCAAGCGGCTTTTGCTAAATGTGTATCCCAGTTTTTGGGGCAAAGGAAAAAAAAAAGGACTCGTGGGTTGAGATAAGGACAATTTAATAACTAAACTACAATAATATTGGAAATAATACTATATACAAATATTCAATGTGATACACAGTGATACTGCCCCTCCCCACCTGATGACCAAAGGCCCAGCCCACTCCCAGCCAATGACCCCGGAAGAGGGAGGGAATGGG
>WKFP01015394.1:969121-1005391 GCA_011057875.1 Pterocles orientalis
CCCCCCCCCCCCCCCCACCCCGCTCTGTCTGTGGAGAGGAGAGAGGCTGAATATATCTGTCCTTAAGAGTATCCTAGCAATAACTATAAATGTTCTTTCTTACCAGTATTCTCCTGAGCAGGAATCCAAAACATAGCTTCTTGCTAACTATTTATGAAGAGAAGGAAGAAAGAAAAAAAAAATTAACTCTCCTCTGCTTAACCCATGACACCTAATTAAACCACAACCCTTTTAGCTTGTCTTTCTCTCTGCATGTCTAGGACAAGTAAAAGTCTTCATAAATCTGAAATATTATAGAACAATTAATATGCACATAAGCTGTATGTTCTGTAATGGGAATAGAGTTAATCTAACATGAATTCCCTTTTGAAGACTCAGAGTAACATTAAAGTATTTGTCCCAACTCTGATCCTACTTGTGCTGATTTCTCAGCAGTGCAATACTATTTCAGTGGTGTAAATTGAGCAAAGTTTTTGCTTCTTGTCCCCAACATTTAAAGTATATGGACTTCATTGTTCTTCTCCATTAGTTAATGGAAATTGAATATACAAAGCTGGGGTAAGTAGGCTGAGTGATTCATTTTACAGAGTTCTTCTATTCTACTATAGACAACATAGGTTAAGATTGTATTGCTCCCAATGATTTTGCCTCATTAGGTACTTGACCATTGTATTAGCCTGGACACGTATATTTCAGGAAAAAAAAGTATTTTACTTTTACATAATTCTATAAATCCAGACATGCAAAGACAAAGACTATGAAGAATGCTTATAAGAACTGTATTTTGAATGTGTTTCCAATTATTTTATGGCTGTTATGATACTAGCAGTTTTATAATAGAACATGTTAAATTCTTATCCCTCCAAATTGTAAGACTGAACAGAGTGGTATGGGTCGGATCCACCTTCTGCCAAACCAACTACCTTGTCTCTGACAGATGCTGTCTGCAGCAGATGCTTAGTTAAGAATAAGAGGACAGCAGCACAGAATACAAATATACAGTCATTGTCCCAGCTTTCATTAATTTATAGCTCATTGAATTTACTTTCCAAATGGTCCCTTTTATTCCTAGGCTCAGTAGTTCACTTTTATTCTCATGGAATAAATTTGAATCACGTAACTAATCACTTAGAACCTTATTAATTTTTAGTATCCACAATGTCTCCCAGAAACTGTGTACTCTGAAGAACAACCTACTTTTTATTTTGCAACTTCAAAAAATTTCATCTGACATTCCCTCATTCTTGTACTAGATGTTTATCCCAGTAAATATGATACTTGCAACCATTAACAGAAACCCCCAAGCCCCATATTGCCCCCGGGGAGAAGGGTCTGGGCTGCTGTCTTTGTCCTGGCTCTGGTCCAGGTGGCACTGGTTGACCTGGTTGCCTGGGGGTGAGTTGCTCTTACCTCCCCAGGGTGCACTGGGGCTGTGAAACATGGTTTTGGCCATGCTGAAGAAAGGAATAAAAACAAACTTAAATGGGCCCAAACCTGAGGAGGAAAGGATCCCCTCCATGAGTACCAGAGTCCTCTTACTGAAGCCCTGAGGATGCTGAAAGCTTATAATCTTCTTCTTCTCCTGAGGGAGAGTGAAACTGTCCAAGGAAATACCCAGAGGGACGCCCAAGCAGTGAATATTAAGACCAGGGAAGACGGGCAACAGTAGGACAGTGAGGACATTTTTTTGCCATCAAAGTTTTAACTGTTTTATTAGCAAGGCTTATCTGTATTAATAAACTGTTTTGATCTTTAGACTTAAAATTTTCTTTGGATTAACAATATGTTCTTAGGTTCCACTATACAGTCTGCTCCCTTTTGCCTGTAACAAGTTATAAGATATTATACATGATTTGATGATGACTCTGACTTTGTACGAGACACTTTAGACCAGTTTTCTGCTCTGTAAGTTTGGAAAACTTTAACAGCGGGTTTCATAAAGAGCAGAGACTTGTGTGGAGTTTTAAAAATATATTAATGAAAGCTTGTGTTTCTAATTCACTTGCAATATTGAAAATCCCATCTCTAAATCAAGGGACCTTTCAAAGTCTTCATCTGACATTCAGTACTGTTTAATGGGTTTTAATGGATTTTAAAATTTCTCTTGTTAAGTGAACTATGAAATAGTTTTTACAAATATGCAGAATAATGTCAAAGATGTAAGAATTTCCTATAAATTCATTAAAAATTAAAAAAACCACAAACAAACAAACAAAACAAACCACAATGGTTTATTACTTATTAAAACAAATGGTCTTCTGAAATATAATGCCATGCATTTTTTTTTCCCGCTAAATAGTCCAGTACAAATACAGAAATATGCTACATCCTATTCCTACTACCTTAGATTATACAGTTGTGCATTGTATTGAATATATTTTATTTTTATCTGATGTGACTGTGGAAAAGATTTGTACCTTCAGATTAAGATTCTGAAAGGCTTGTGTTATTCATTTCACATTGCAAAAGAGAGAATATTTCCTTGACTTTCACTTTTGCCTTCGTTTTCTAAGAATAATTATATTCTTCTGACCTTTGTGTATTTATATATGTGATTGCTACAGATGACCAAGACTACATACAACCTGTCTAGATGAGAATATCCCGCATGGTAAAGGTCTGTGTAACATTAAATATTCCTGCACTGTTTTTCAAAAATATAACGAAAAAGGTGAGGAAGAGGAACTAGATGGAGGTCATTCAGCATATCAGGAACTAAGACCATACCATATACAGTTCAGGAGCTGTAATAAGAAGTCATTTGTTTGTCATTGTCTGTATGTTCCTTTCTTATCAACATATGCATATAAATTTTTATTCTGTGAGTGCACTCTCCCCTATCAGTCACTAAAGCAGTAAAATGGAAACATCACAGGAATGGCAAAACTGTACATGTCCAGGAGCATTTTTGTTTTCTCATGCTGCAAGCTTACTGTTGGGCATGTTACTGAAATACATTGAAATACAATTACTGAAAGCATTTTCTCCAAAGTGGATACTAGACTGTTTGTTTGTTTGTTTTTAATGTTCAGCTTTGTTTCAGCTTCCAGTGGAGAAAATGCATCCTATTTTATTATGAGTAAAGTATAGAATAATTTTTTATCAGTTTTACATTGATAATTCCTACAGGAAAAGGAATGACCAGAATAATGATCTATATAAATCAGAGAACTATACCAACATATTTTGAGCTCTGTTACAGATCAAGTTGATTTGGTTCAGCCAGACCACTTCAACAAATCTCAAAAGACCACATTTTATAATGGGAAGGGTCATCTGACAGTATGGGGCAGCTGATGAAAGGATTTAATCTCACATTTTTGTTCCCATGTAAGAGTTTAAACATCATTTGCATTTCTAGAATGTCATTTCAATTTCTGTCTAAATACCCTAGCACTGTCATATGCAGATAAGAACGTGGAAAAAGTCTGCGGTGCTGTGCTTCCCTAGCAATAAGAATGTCCTGGCTGCAACTGAAGTTATGGGACTAATGATAAATATTTTCCATTCCCTTTCTACTAGTTCTGCACATAACATAGAGAGAGGTATAGCAGCACCTATGCATGTACACAGGGATGTAAATCCATGGGGAGAAGACCACCACTGCAGCAACAGATAGTTTACTGCAGACATACAAAACTGAAGGATATGGGCATCCCCCTCCTTTTTTGGATCTGCTGAGCAGTGTAGCTATTTAGCTGGTGCTGGTATCAGACAGGTACAGAATGTGCCATTCCAAATAAGTCCATGGTCCAACCAGCAGAGCAGCGTACAACAGAGTCATGATGCTGAAGCTCAAATGTGCAGTGTATGGGCTGATTCATGTTGCACAGTAAAGACAGCAAAAGAAGACAGGGGAAGAGTCTGCTATTTGTTGCTATCCTGAAGTCCTTAGCAGCTGCAAATGATCTGTGTGCTGCACAGATCCCTAACAGAACAAATAATATTTTAGTTAAACCTTTATTCTGACTGAATAATGAGAAAATAATCTAATCTTTTGCTTTCTGTGAAGTTTCAATATGTACTTCAAAACAATTTTTCTAGTTCAGTTCCTATTTGAGGAAAAATTGGTTTTGGTTCAGCTTAGAAACAATAATTATTCCCATTTTATGTTTAGCAAAATCTTCTATTACAATGACATTTAAAGGAAATGATTCAGAAATTTGAATTTCCATTTGAAATAAATTGTTTCGTAATTCAATCACCACAAGTCCGAGATTCTGATGACCTATTTTCTCCATGTGAGAATCTGAATTTGTTGTCAAGCTTAGTCTTTATTCCACCTTCAAAGAAAAAAGCGATAAAAGGACTATTCCAAGCCAGAGGGCATCTCACCCTTTCTTGCAGCTTAGTTTTATACTGGCTTTTTGCCTAATAGCTTCCTTTTGGAATTTAACACATCTTGTGCTGGGATTTCCTTCATTTGAAAACTCACTGTGACAAGTTTACTGGGTACATACGATTCACAAGCAATGTTGGGATTATGGTGGCTAAACTAGCTTTCCACAGCAGAAAACGCAGTTTGTTTTAAAGAAATTCAGGTTCCTTCCACTGTTTTAGGAGCAGCTTTGCCATCCCTAACAAGTATCCTGGAGTGTAAAGTAGATTTTAGCTGCCCATCAGCCTTAGCTCCCATTCTCAGGCGGTGATACTGGGAAAGATGTTTTTCCCCTGGCTTGGCTGGGAGCTAAGCAATCCTGAGTGGCCCAGTCTCATAACTCCTGCTTCTCTCAGAGTTCAGAGGGAGCTCAGGTGGGTAAATCAGCCTTTCACAGAGACAAGCGTGGCTAAGAAGAAAAAGAAGTCTGCGTAGTTAAGGTAGTTTATTACTGCTTCAAGGATCCGGAGTTCTGTCTCCACCACTCTCAAAGATTCCGTGTGACATTCAGGCAATTATTAGTTGTGCGTTTCTCATTTGCTGGCTGCTTCGTTTGGATAATTTGATAACTGCAACAGAAATTAATGTATTTTAAATACATGAAGCTACAAAATGCAAAGCAATATGGAAAGTTAGATTCTGTATCTGTTACATTGGCTGTGTGAATATATTTTATAGTCTCTGTCCCCTGTCTGTACAATTATCCTAATACACCACTCACAATTAACAATGGTGATACAAATTTAAATTTATTAAATGCACTTCTATTATATTGAAGATCCTTGTAGAAAAGTTCATGAAGAAGCCAATAATTCTGTGTTCAGAACCAGTGTTGAATGCTGTGAAGTAAGTGATCTTGCACATAAAAGTGGAGCTGAATGTGATTAGCTGTTTGTTAGCCAAGCACAGCCCTTCCTCTGAAGGAACGATGTATGATAATAAGAAATAAAGTACTGTGTAATTAATTAAAGTACAGTGGGATTAAGTTATTGCTTTGCAGACAATCCATATTCTAGCATTCCCTAACTTGTGAATGTTTTTGACTTCATGATGACTTGATATTGTGTAATAAAATCTTGGTGGGAGGGGGTACTAGATGATATGGTAAACCATGTATATTAAACTAACTCCTTTATATATTTACTTCTTCTGAAGAAAGGTCAGTGAATATTTACATTATCAAGACTTTATTAGAAGTTCCCCACTGCCAGAATGACATTTTTTCTTCAGAGCAGAGGAGAGGAGGGAAAGTCATTAAAATCAAAGTTAGAGAAAAAAGCACAAGGTTAAAGTAGCCATTTTACACTTATCTACGGCTGATCTCGTTCTTTTTTTTCACTTGGTCAGTATTAAGATTATTTAGCCTTTTTTTAGTCTTAAACTATTTTTTTTCAAAAAGTAAACTTCTATTGAAAGATCTTTTTAAGAAAAGTGTTTTGACTTGAAAATATAGCAGAAATGTTTTCACATTGATGCCACAAAGATGCCACACATCTTTGAACTAATATGCATTCTGAAAGAAGATAGTCTTGAGGCCTGTTCTTCAGAACAGGTCTTCTTTCAGTTACTTAGGCTTACTTTATTTCTGAAAGCAATATTGCCTTGTGTTTAATAGGAGAAGGAGGAGAAAGTTGAAGTTAAAAGCTGAAAAGTCCCATTTGGTAAGGAAACCTTTCCCCTGTAAGTCTGTGATGCAACGGGACAATAAAGTTAATAGTTGTGTTCTGGATGCTGATGTCTTATCTTAATGACTTAAAACGTATTTGAAGGATCTGGCTGCTACAGGAAGAAAGTAAAACTGTCTGACAGGAGAAGTATGTGAATTATCCTTCCTTAAGCAATTTGGAAAGATAAATGGTTTCTAACTGCCAGAACCTCTTCTGTATTGGTCTGAGGAAGAACGGTTGTTTTTGTGCTTTGGTTTCAGGAGAGGAGGGGTCCTGGGGCCTGGTGCAGCACTTTGAGGCCAGATCTTTACACAGTTAAGAGAGGACACCTACAGTATAGTTAGAAACATGTAGTGAAACTCTGGTTCCACAGTAGGCATCTATTTTGCTCACTAGCCTTTCTGCAGAAATCTAAAGCTGTTCTCTGCTCTGCTCCTGAGAGCTGCTCCCTCCCTCTCTTTTTCTGAACAGCAAAGAAGGAGGAGAAGCTTAACTTTTTGGTCTTATTTCTGGATGAGGTGGGAAGTATATGCAGGGTACAACCAAAAGAACAGCACACATTTCAGAGAGACAGGGAAACAACTTCTCCTGTAGTTTTGAAATAGCCCAGCGGCTGTGTGCCTGATTGTCTTGTTTCTTCTTTCCTCATGGTAAAGGTGAGAAGATGGGGAAAAGAGCAATATGTTCACCCTGACATTGCACAGTGTTCTTGTAAACCAATCAAACGAACCAAAAATACCCCCAGCTCTATCCTCAAGGACTCACTTCAACAGAAAAAGGTATCGGTGACAAAACTGGTATACAAAGTTCTCTAATTCCTTTTCTCTTGCCTAGAATAATTTGCCTGAAAATGCACACAACAAAAGGAGGAAGGAATTAATACTCACAGAAAATTTAGCTGCTGAGACACTTATAGACCTCTTACTGAGGTTTGACAGTAAGAAAGCTTTGTTCTGCAGAAATAAACAGAACCAGTCAGGAAGGATATGAGTTTAGCCAGAGGGATGAACCGTGTGTAAATTCTTGCTAGCACTCTGGGTCATCCCAGCTGTTCAAGCTGAGGAACAAGTTTGTACCAGTTCCTGCCACTGTGTTGTTTTCAGATCCTGATTTGGTAAGCCTCCTCTTAGCATGAGAGAAAAAAGTGATTTATTTTAGCTGCTTTTTATAGGTCTTTAACATTATGCTTATGTTCATGGTATAGGAGGTCTTGTTAAACTGTAGAGTTAGCAACAATAGTTGTCTCTTCATCATATTCCCTGAGTTCTGATCCATGTAGGTTTTTTTCTCTTTTGGATATTTTATCAAAATCTAGGTTGGAAGGAAAAACATGTCAGAGATGAGAATATAAGAAGTCATATCACAAAGGAAAGTAAATGGTGTAGGAAGAGAGAGAAAAGACACCAGATATTTGCATTTGAGAGAAAAAAAAAGAGCAAAAAAGGTTATAATGTATGACCCAGTGGAAATCAAAAAAAAAGTGATAAAAAGACTGTTTTAATGTCGTCCAAAGCTCTCTTTTTTTAAAATGTTTAAGTGACAGGTTTTTGTATTATTTGAGGGAAGTTGTGGTCTTCATAACAATATAAATCTCTCTGCCTCACTGTTTATTTTAATCTAATTTGTACAAATGTTTGAACGGTTGATGATTTTTTCTATTGCTACAGTGACATTGTGTCACTTGAAGAGTGTTACTGAAAGGTTCCTGTTTACCTTCTCTGACTTCATAATAAAATCTTTGCTCTAAATAACACATTTTCCATGGGAGGTATATTAGTCGCACATTGAAAAATATTTTTCTACTGGCTACAGCGGTGAGGAATTACAGGATTGATCACAAAATAGGTGAGGGGATGGAACTGATTCCCTTCATGTGTTTGAGCTTTCTTGTTCCTAGACTATGAAAGACAATAACTCATGATTCTTGAATATGCTTGGGCGAAGAAAAAATAAGGAAATCAGTCATTCTGCTTTTTTGGTAAATACTGTCTGGAACCAAAAATAAACTATTAACACCACTAACACTATGAGTGTTCTGAAAATGCTTGCTTATTTTTCATAAGCGTACAACTCAAATGACCCTGAGCTCTAAAACTTATTGAAAGAGTGGATCTATCCTACAGAGAAAATGGACAGATCCATGAAGAAGCAGAAGTGGGGGGATACTGTCTAAGAACTAGAGAGTGGAAAAATTGTTTTTGTTATACTGTCAAAGAATTAAGACTGATCTTGTCTATATGTGGGTACATGTGTGCACTGGTGTAGAGAGGTTTTATGTAAAATTATGAAACGTCAATCCATGAAAATTTCTCACAAATACTTCTTACTTCTCTTAAGTCAGTCTGGAGTGGAATATTTCTTCTCTTGGTACACAACAGGGCTTTTACAACAGATGTAAAAATGATAAAAAATAAAGCAACTCTTTTTCCTTTCTTTCATGCATCTCTTGATTTAGCACCATACAATACAGTCATACATTCCTAGTTGAAGATATTTGACAAGTGTAATGGCCATGCAATAGGTGTTGACCAGAAAAACTACACCCAAGAATGAACACCAAGCAAAAACTTGGCTGTCCTTACTTTGGTTTCTCAGAGGACTCAGGATAATCCACTAGCATGGACTGCAGATGGCCATTTTGGGATGGAGCCTAGGAATTACAGGGGAGTAGTGGGCTTTTATTCATGCTCATATATCAGCTTTTGATTCATAACTACCCACACTGGCTCTTAAAGATTGAAAGGAATGAATTAATGGAAGAAAGAAAGGGAGCTTTGTATGCTCACATGCTCTTTTTTTTGCCTGCTTTGGAGACAGTCTTGTGCAAGTTTAGAGTTGATTCTATTTTCAATGTCTTTTAAAAGTGCTTTCATTCCAAATGAGCATTTTTCATGTCATTCTAGACAAAGTTAGTATTCAGATGACTCTCTCATGCACAAACAAAGTAGTTGAAGTGGCTTCTAAATATATTAGTAGGGCAAATATGTATTAACATCCTGCCTTAGGTTATAAGCCTTCTTTTAAAGGAAGATAATATTTGTGTAGAGCGAATAACTTTATTGAATTATAACTTCTAATGCAGCATTACAGGCTGTCAATAAATGACATCATGTTTCTGTAATGATTATATTTGAGGAGTCACCATAATCACAGAAAAGCAACTACTTGGAGTACAAGATCTGCAAATTTTATCAAATCTGGTTTTTTTGCTCCCCAGAGTAAAGACAGAACTCCTTTTTACAAATATCATTTTGTTCTAGTAACTTGACTTACAGTAAAGATACATGTAAAATTTAAGAAATATATTACACTTTTAGATATTAATCACTTTTCACTTTCTATTTTCTTGTACACTAAAAAGATGAACACAAAGGCTCTTTGTCCATCATTTGTTACCAAAGAACAAGCAGAAGTTAGCATTTCCTTTAGGTCCAGACTTCAGACTAACAATCTTGATTGCTAGTTTACAATATTATCTTCATAAATTTCAACTTTTGCACTCAAATGCTAACAAGACAGAAATAAAATGACTGGAAGTTGCACAAATTATTTTGGCCAAAACTCATGCTGCTTTAAAAGTATAAACATATACAGTTATGTTTCTTCAGTGTGTGTATCTCTTCACAAAACTCAGGTCTACGGTCATGAGCAGAATTAACTAGTCTTCCTGGGATGCAGTAATAAAGTTGATGAGCTCATTCTAACTATGCCATATCATCTGTACTTATTTAAAAGGGAAAAAGAAAAACAAATATTCCTGATGTATTTTGAGATCTGTTGAAAGATGTTACCATTTGATTTCACAGGTTCTACAGAATGTATATATTAGATAAACAGGCCAATAGACTGACTTTTACACATATGGTGCTTTTGACAGTACTGCAATGCTGTAGGGTTGGCAGATGGAGAATTATGTATTTTCTAGCTAGGAAGTAACCTTTAAAGTAAGACTCTAATGCAACATAGAATATGCTATGATTTTAAGAAATTTCTACTTGAGTTCTCAGTAGGTAATATCTTTCAATATTATATCTGTTGGACTATTGTAATTAGTTTACACTAATTAATATATCCATACAGCAGTCCTCTTAGATTCAAATCCTACATATGGGAATATATCAGTTGAGATGTTTGATGAACAACAAATTAAGTGTGTTTTTTTTAATTAACATTTTATATTATTTCATTTTTTCTGTTGAGGAATCAGAATTTTTTTTAAAGAAATGTAACAAAGCTATTTTAGAAAAGCCAATTTTTTAAAGATACTTCCTAAAAATTTACTTGAAAGGGTTTTTTTGTACAATATTTTGTTTTTTAAAGTACATTATCATAAACACTAAAAACATAGAATCATAGAATCATGGAATGGTTTGGGTTGGTAGGGACCTTAAAGATCATCAAGTTCCAACCCCCCTGCCAGGGGCAAGGACACCTTCCACTAGACCAGGTTGCTCAAAGCCTCATCCAGCCTGGCCTTGAACACCTCCAGGGATGGGGCATCCACAGCTTCTCTGGGCAACATGTTCCAGTGTCTTACCACCCCCACAGGAAAAAATTTCTTCCTAATGTCTACTCTAAATCTACCCTCTTTCAGCTTAAAACCATTACCCCTCGTCCTATCACCACTTTCCCTGATGAGAGTGCCTCCCCATCTCTCCTGTAGGCCCCTGTTAAGTACTGGAAAGCTGCTATAAAGGTCCCCCCAGAGCCTTCTCTTCTCCAGGCTGAACAACACCAACCGTCTTGTACGGGAGGTGCTCAAGACCTCTGATCATCTTTGTGGCTGTCCTCTGAACTCAAGCTTTGGACTAGATAGGCCTATTTTTTCATATTCTAGCCTGTGACTTGCACACTTCTTTCATCAAGAGTTTGTTTATTGACATGTTCACAACACACTGGAGTTCTGCCCTTCATTGAATGTACCTCAGCCTTCAACTTAATAACTTGCGATTTTCTCTTTAATGACAAAGAACAAAGTCCAACTTGACAAAAAAAAAAAAAAAAGAAGGAAAGAATGCTGCTGTGACTGTGTTTATGTAAATTGCTTTTTATGTAACATTTTACATTTTCATTTAACTTGTAGTGTTCAGGAGATTAAAATAAATTGTTCAACAAATTTCTACTCAAGATATGCCCCATGGCTTATTTGATCATGATGTACAGGTACCTGTAGCTAACCTTGAATACATACTACTATTCAAAATTGAGCTTATACATAAATGAACTGTCCTTGGACAACATACTTGACTCAAAAAATATGAAGATACAAATTATTTACTGACTCAAGCATTCATATTGTCTTCCTTACCACTATGTAATGTAGACCTCTGGCAGCAAGAGACTAGTAACATGGCTTCTTGGAACTCATGGTTAGTTTAACATACCTATTGACAACTAGTACAGCTATTCATCTGCATGAAAGCAGCAATAAGCTTTTAATAAGAGCTTACTATTATATACCATACATAATAACTCTTTTTTGATTTCAAATTTATTGAAAAAATCACTGGTAAAATAAGGAGAGGCAAGGGGACAAATAAGGGATAAAGGATTATCTTCATGTCTCATTAACCAAACAAATGAGCTTCAGGATCTACAGAAGCTGTGTCCTACTGTCTAAACAGAATTTAGAAATGTGCTGGTAAAACCGCAGAATTCCTTCCACAGCATATTAAAGAAGAAACCAGGCAGACTCTCACCTTCAGTGATGACTCGCAGCTGCTGATCACTTTTATCTTACGGTGCTAGTTGTATATTTTTATTATCAGATTTAATCTGAAGTCAGTCAGTAATACATCACAGAAATTATTATTCTTTAATAAGTTTTTCAAGTATTTGCTCTCAAACTACATGAATTAGAGGTGCTGACAAAAAGTGAAAGAGAATGTAGATAATGTCAGCGACTATACCTGCTTCCAGTATCCCTCTTATTCTCTCTCCCTGTTTGTTTTTCTTGGCTACATAAACTGGCACAGAGAGGGAAGATGGCCTTTTCTTCCCTGAGGGTGGCTGTCAGCTTTATATCCTGCTCTTAGTTTTGAAGACAGGGAGTAGTGCCATCTGGGTTTCTTCATACAGAGAACAAATCACTGTTAGTATTAAGAATGAAGCTTCTCTCTTGCAGGGGCTACAAGCATAAGGGTCTCTGATGGTCTACTCTGGGACTTGAGGAGTAAGTGTTGAAAGTTTGTGGTCTGTTTTCCAAAATGCTCAGTTCCCATAATTCTTCTTCTTATTGCTCTCACATCTCTTTTTTAAGTATCAGATGGTACAATGACTCTTTGCTAGGAGTTTCTTCATGGTTTATTCTTGTCTCCTTCTCTCCTCTCTTATATTTTTTTCTAGTCACCCTCTCAGTTTAGCTTTTTTCTCATTTTTTATCTTTTCTCCCTCCATTTTATCCTTTTCCTCCTTTTCTACCACAATATGACTAGAATATCATAGACTAGGAAATTCCTGCTGTAGGGCATATAATCAGAACAGTCATTATTATCATTGACTTCATCTAAACTATAGAATCACAGAATTGTTTAGGTCAAAAGGGACCTCTTGAGATCATCTAGTCCAACAGGAGCAGGGTCAGTTACAGCAGGTTGTTTTGTTGTGTTTTGGATATCTCCAGGGTTGGAGACTCCACAACTTCTTTGGGCAACTGTGACAGTGTTTGACCCCTCTCACAGAAAAAAAGTGGGTTTTAGTGTTCAGGTGGAATTTCATGTTCTTCAATTTGTGCCCGTTGCCCCTTGTCCTGGCACCACTGAAAAGAGTCTGGCTCCCTTGTCTTCATCCCTTCTCATCACATCAGTAAGATCCTCATGAGCCCACTCTCTTTCATACGGAACAGTCTCAGTTATCTGTGTGCCCTTCTGTGCAAAGATACAAGAAGATGCAGTAACTGGACTGCTCTGAGCTGAATACATTCAAATAGGGTTAAAGCACACTTACAACAGTGACAATAATTAACCAACTGCAACAATTTTCAGTGTTGAATAATGTGTATTTTCAGGAAGAGGACTTGTCAGAAGATACATAGGATAACATTTCAGCATGTCCAACATTTAATGCCTTGCTGGAGCAAAATTTTCTATACCTGTTGAAACCTGGGTTTCCAACAATTGTCCACTTGCACTTTCTAAGAGTGAGCATGAAAAAACACATAGCAAAAATCATAGCAAAAAAATTGAAAACTGAGCCCAAGGAACATTAGTTTTACATTCATTTTATCTCTTCTCTTCCCATTCTCTGCTGCATTCTCCTTCTTCCCCCACATGTTCTTCCTATACTACTTTACCCATGCCCCGGAGGTGCCTTTTATTAGATATTTGTAAGACTATAACGAGAAATCTATTATATTATTATTTTAAAAAATGTTTAATAAGACATTTAACAATAATGAATTTTGACATCACGTTGATGTGTCTTATGACATCAGAGGCAGTACATCCACTTCCACATCGTGTATCCAAACATGTGCCTGGCCAGTACACCATGAAGACTCCACTGACTGACAGAACTGTACTTGAAGAAGATCCCATAGACTGCAAGGAGCTGTAAGGACGGCTAGTGAGTGGGAGGGAACACTCCCTGTCCAGCCACAGCAGATAGTGTGAATCCTTGATAAATCAAGTAGTAAAATGATCCTATGCAGTAGATATACTAGCAAATGCTTTTCTCCTCTCTTCACAATAGCTAATTATTAAATAGTAAAAATAGTAAATAGTAGAAACTAAATAATTCTGTAGGAAGATTGGCTTATGGGTGTGTTAAGTACTTTACAGCTGGAAACTGTACATGGTTGTTGTGGTTTGCAATTCTTAATAAGCACTATGAGTGGTTCCCCATGATTTTGTTCCTTTTAAATTACATTGTTCGTTGTTAATAAACACTTTTTGGATTACTGTTTATTTCAAAGATTGATGGAATAAAGTATATGTATTTAAATCCAGAGCCTTCACTTTTCTTTGAGTCATTGCTCAGTGAATAAATATTCTCTGCAATGCTTTAATAACATTTTAATTATTCTACTATATATTTCCATGGGAGTGATAGAATTGCATTAGATTAGCTCACACAGCTCCTGTATTATCAGAATTTTCTTCAAGATACTTAACTTTTTAAATGCATCACTTCAGAAAATGGCAGAGGATCACATAAATGGCATCTCTTAGGAAACCGTAATTACAGAGTTGTTGAATTAAATTCAGACATGTTAAGTGTCACATATATTTTCTTACGCTGATCAATTTTAAAAAAATATAGAATGGAGGAAGAAGGCAACAGTAGGGAAGACCTTATTTTCTACTTTCAGCTTTTTGTTGCTTCCTGATTACAAGCAAGCTTAAAGAAGCAGAAAATGTTCTTTTAAAGGTATGATAGAAATAGAGAGCTCATCTGTTAAGTCAGAAAGGCCCTTATTAACACGGCAGCTCCACAGCCTGGGTGCATACATATGTCATATCATATGACAGGGAATTGTTTGCTGTACAGCCTTCCGGGTTCAGACATATGTCATTTCATATAACCAAACACATAGGGCTAGTTCAAACAATGCCTTCTGATAATAGGTATGTATTCAGGGAGATGGCTATTAACATAGTCCACAGATACTGTTTGTGTCTGCTCACTACAAGGAGAGAACATTTTGCCTGTAACATTTGCATAGCTCTTCTGAAATATGTCATATTTTTACCTCTAGTTGTTGAGATGTGGTGTTAGGAAGTGTTGGAATATGTTATGCCTTTAGAGAAGTAGTAACTTGCCAGCTTGGAGCACTGGGTGGTGGGAAGTGGGTGATAGAGTGGAAAAGGTACTAGAAATGATTTTATTATTTCCCATTTTAATTCAATGAGAACAAAAACCCAAACATTTTTCCCTTGACCCTCAGGCAGTACTGAGATTTAATTGCTTATATTCTATTGGATACGTGTATCCATCATATTCCTGTCTTCAATTATATTGATATTACAGCTGGGGTAAACTGGTGCAATGTTTTGGTTTTAATTTTGTTTTTTTCCGGAAGCTTCACATTCACAGAGTGGCACATTGTTAACTCTGTTGATAACTGTTCTTTACAGTCTGTTTTATATTGTTGCTTATTTTTTCTCCATATACTACTACTGTTTTATGAAATGAAGAAAGGGAATTTTTTGTTTTTTCTCACTGTGTTGAACAAGAAAAAATAATTACTTTATTTGGGGCTCTTTTTCATACGACCTGTGAATCTTGCACAGCTGTTTGATTCTTATTTTAGCCACAGAAACCTTCTTTACTTTCTCTCTTTTTAAAGGGATTTTGTTTCTTATCTATTTCAATTTTTTGAAACGCAAACTTTAGACCCTTTTTTCTTTACTTGGAGAGTAAAAATACTATATTTTTCCCTAGCTTTATGGAAGTCTATTGTGAACTGGCATACAGATATGTGTAAATTGTCTCCTGTCCAAAAAAATTGGTAGAGCATAGTTAAGATAAATAAGACATATTTAAAGGAATACTTAGACTGAAGAAATAAAATGTGTTATATTTTCTGTTCTTCCAAATAGTTTTAAAGATTACTATTAGTAAAAGGGGTTTAAATATACATTTTATTGCTCTTACTTTATTCCCCTTTTGCAGTCAATATAATTTTATCTACAGATAAATGCACCATTTTGCTTATAAATGTGGTCATTTAATCGGCTTCTCTTAAACAGCAGTGGCAGAAAAAAAAACATTCTAAACATCATTAAGATATAAAAAAAGAGGAGAAATCAGTGGTACTCCTAACCTGACAGAGTGACTTCGCTATTTGAGCTGGTGTACCTAAAACTAAAAGAAGCAACACAAAATAAGAGTTTGGTGAATAGGACAGTAATATATGGGAAATTACATTACAAGTCTATAGGAAATAGAAGATAGAATTTGAATAAATACTATTCCATATTCTGTCCTTAATTAGACATGAAACATTAATTTCTGTGTCATTGGCTTAATAATGACAAACTCAATGAAAATTCACTATCCTTTTTTTTTTTTATATACTAACATTCATTTGCTGTTTATGAACCTTTACTGGTATTTGAACAACTGCCAAGCTGGGGGTCCTGGGGGTCCTGGTGGACAGCAGGATGACCATGAGCCAGCACTGTGCCTTCGTGTCCAAGAAGGGGGGTGGTCAGTAGGTCAGGAGAGGTTCTCCTCCCCCTCTACTCTGCCCTGGTGAGACCTCATCTGGAATATTGTGTCCTGTTCTGGGCCCCTCAGTTCAAGAGGGACAGAGAACTGCTGGAAAGAGTCCAGCGCAGAGCCACGAAGATGATGAAGGGAATGGAGCATCTCCCTTATGAGGAAAGGCTGAGGGAGCTGGGTGTCTTTAGCTTGGAAAAGAGGAGACTGAGGGGTGACCTAATCAATGTTTATAAATATGTGAAGGGTGAGTGTCAGGAGAATGGAGCCAGGCTCTTCTCTGTGACATCCAGTGATAGGACAAGGGGCAATGGGTTCAAGCTGGAACATAGGAATATGAATATGAGAAAAAACTTCTTTACAGTGAGGGTGACAGAGCACTGGAACAGGCTGCCCAGAGAGGTTGTGGAGTCTCCTTCTCTGGAGACATTCAAAGCCTGCCTGGTTGTGTTCCTGTGTGATCTGAAAAACAAAACTTTCCATGTATACTGAGAAACTGGTAATGACTACTTACATATTAGATGTTTCAAAAGTTCATTTCTTGTGATGAAATTATTCAACCAAATACAATATTAAACATGGTATGTTTAGATTTATTTTAAGATCATGCTCCCAGAGGATTATAATTAAAGGAGCTCTCCCATTTATGGGAGTTTAAGAGACTCAGTACATACATTTTTTTTCTATAAGTGAAATGCTCGGATTTTAATTAGTTACTTTAGTTATTTAATCCCAGTATGTTTTAAAGCTTTCTCAGTAAGAAAATTAGGTGTATAGGTACTGGAAACAACTGTCATATAAGTCAGGACTGTAATTTTCCTGTTGACATAACTTCATTGGAATTCCCTTATCCTCATGGAGCAGAACATCTTCATTCACAGTTACAACTTGACAAGACAGGAAAGAAAAAAACTTCTGTGTTTATCAATTACAGATATATCTAAATTGTCCTCACTCTTGCTCTCTCTTTTTTTTTTTTGGCAACTTGGTTATTTGTCTTTTCCTTTTGGAATGTTATTTCTTTATTGAATACGACTTCTCTTTTCATGCAGGGAATCACTTCTTCAGGCCATATAAAAATACAGCCTCAAACCAGAAATATTAAAAGGATTTTATCTTATAAATGCACTGTCAAAAGGATGAATGTGGTAACTTTTATTGTTTTGCATGGTTTTGATATCTAATACCGGAAATGAACTGGAAAGAGGAATATATACTGAGTATCGTTACGGGTATAAAAGTTTAATTTTATTCTATTGTTGTACAAAGGTTCAAATCAAGTAACAGCAACCTCACCTTACAAGATAATTTTTTAGTGGAAGACACTATGAGCTACATGTTGTCACGGCCTGGACCCCCACCCATCCCCTCCCGGATGCTGTTGTTTATCCACGTTTATGTCTCAAACAATGGGCAGAGCATTTTCTAAAGAAGAGGCTCCACCACGAACCATTCCGGCAGAGCACTCGGACAGAACATTTCTAAAGAAGAGGTGCCACCATGTCTATGAACAGAGAATGTTGGAAGAAAAGTTCTTTTGTGAACGAACATTAGCGAGTTGTTAGTGTTCCGAGTGAGGGACACACTGCTGAGGCGGGGCATGGGTGCTGAGGGCTGGAGTTTGTCTTCACAGTGGAGAACCAGCTGTCCCCCCCGCCCCACGAAGCGAACCTGGGTGCGGGGCTGTTGCGCCCCTCAAAGGTCAACCCCGAAGGTGACCTGGATGCAGGGCTTCCCTCCCCCGAGGTGTGGTCCCGAAACCATATAAAAGGTGAACCGGAAGTGTGTTCCCTGTCGACTCATCACCACCCCACGCAAGGAGCTTCTGCCTAAAACGGAGATTTTCTGCCTGAAGTGGAGACACGCGCTGGAACGAGGGATTGGTGATGTTCTTTATGTTTGTCTCTCCATCTCTGTCTTTCTGCTCCTCTTTCTTACTTTTCAACTCTTTCTTACTCTGTCTTCTGTCTGATTTTTGCTCCAAATAATGACTGAGCGTTATTTGGTGCTTGCTTAATGGATAAGTGATGTTTGGTGATAACTGATCAGTGTGATTTGGTGTTTGACTCGGAGAAGTTGATTGGTGATGTTTTTGCAGTTGCTGAGGTAAATAAACTTATGTTGTATTGTTCCTCGAGTCATTGTCTGGCTCCACCTAGCCGGTGCTCCTTTTCGGGGAATCACAAAAAACCGCTCTCGACCGTCCACTGTAGTGGGAGAGACATTTAAATTGGCGTAGTCGGCAGGATTCCCCAAATAGAGGAGGAGGACATATTGAGAGAAGGAAAGGAGGACTGAACTGATTCCGAGTCCACCGGAGGTGTTTAATTGTTGAAAGCTCGAGAGAAGGAGGACGTTGAGTCGGACTGAATCCGAGTCCTCCAAGAGCAGAGGAGCTGGGCGGTGTGCTGGCGGCAGCGCGGAGATGAGTGTGCTAAGAAGCACGAGGAGTGCAAGGCAGATGTTGGTGTGGAATTTTCAAGCCGAGAGAGAAAAGTGGTTGCAAGTTCAAATAGAGCTAAACAGATTGCTCTCTGGGAGCAACGGGAGGTGGAACGTGAAAGCCGCATTCAGGAGCGAGCGGAGATGGATGGGGTGTATAGTGCTTTTGTTAGGGAACGAGAATTGCGAAAGGAATAGACTGAGGTGCGACAGGAAAATCTTGGAAGTGGTTGTGGCCGCAGTGGTGTGTGCAAGAGGAATGGCGTGGCTAATGGGGAAATTGCTGATCATTACCCCTGGGGGGAAATGAGAGAAGCAAAACTTTAAGTCACAAAAAACCTCTCTCAACCGTCCACTGTAGTGGGGCGAGACACGCATTAATAAGAAAGATGGGGAAGAATAATAGAACACAGAGATAATTACGAGTGTAGATGACTTCCAATATTCTGACATACAAATTTGCATGAGGAAAAATAATATTTGAAATGTTAAGTTTTAATAATAGGTTTAATATAATCGGGTTTTGTTTTGCTTTGACAATTAATTACGGTGTTTTTCCTTACCACCAATGAAAAACAAATAGATTTAATCGCATTTTAGAGTTCGGGGTTTTTTTCACTTGTGTGTAGCTCAAATTCCATTACTGTCAGAGGGAGGGGGTTACATTCTTTACGTGGTTGGTAAGTTCCTCTTCTTTCCTGTTCTGTCGCGGAGTGTGCAGAAATCAGCAAAATCCTTCTGGGCACATGAGAAAATTCTATTCAGATGTATATCTGTGTTTATTTTTGTCAAGAATTATTACAAGTAATTTTTTTAATCATTAAGAAGAATTGTCTTCAGGAGGGTATACTGCTTGCAATCAGGAAAAGATATGTAAGATAAACTGGTGAGAACTCATAAAGGGCAACTAAATTATCTAATAGTGGAGTTTCTGAAACGGAAACAGTATTTTTAAAGAACATCACAGAGATGTATCATAATAAGTGAAGGTTATATCTCTGCAAATATTTCCTGTTGAGTCTATAACACCTTGTCATTGTTTTCATAACTTTTAGATGAAAAAACAGTAAACCACTTTTGTTTTAATGACATGGCATGTTGGCTTTAAGTGAAGTATTTATTTAAGGAAACATTGGCCTTTCAGTATAGAGGAAAATAAGGATTCTCTTTGTCAATTATCAAATGTAGATGCTGGAATTCCCACTGTGTCAGTCTGAAATTGTGCTGAGTGGTTTAAAATTTTCTGAAAACTTATGTTTTTAAACACCTACTCTTATCACTGGAAAACAAGCAAACTTTGAAAATGACAGTTCAGAAACATGCATGGGGGCAGATGCACATCATAATTACCCATTATTAACCTGAACTACTGCTAAATTTAACCTTCACAGAAATAAAAGTTAAGTAAACAACTTTTCTGTACAGGTGAGCTAGAATTAAAGCACTTTCCTCTACCTTCTGCTCTGTTGCCTGCAAGAATTTCCAAAAGGCATTGGTACATAAATACCAGCGTTATCAAGTCTGTGCCACTGTGAACAAGGATGACCAGGGTTTTCTACATTTCTTACCTATGTGTGGTTGACCTCTAAAATTTGCTTCATATTGTAAACAGACAAGACATGGCCTGCAGTTGTTTGTTGGTGAAAGCTGGATTTGGATTTGTTCTATTGCAGAGTGTTTTGGGGTGTCAGTTCATATTCTCAAACTTAATAAATGCCTTTGTAGGCTAAATAAAGTGAAAAGACTATAATGGCAAAAGGAGCAGGCAGAAGAAGGGTTGCATAAATGTTGGTGGGGGAGGTGAAAGGAAAGGTCATGAAGTGTGGGAACAACCCATTGATGTTGCTTTCCCCACTCACAAAGCTGAGCACATCCTTCTTCCTCTTAGTTGGCTGCTCTGTCATCTTTCAAATGCCCATCTGCAACATCTGAGATTACTTTTGTGACCATAACTGAGATTTAAGCTTGAATTGCAAAAGCAAATTAAGTTTGTGAGAAGAGTAGGAAGATTATTGCACTCTCTCAACACTCACTACGCGGAGTGCATAGAGGCTGGAGAAGCAGAAGAGCAAAAAACAGTATTGTCACAAGCAAGTATAAACTGGTCACAGATAAATGAGAAATATAAATAAAATAATATTCTTCAGAAAAGTGCATTAAAATTTATTAGAGGAGTTACACGAAATAGGTGTCTGTCTATGAGATCAGGGGACTAAAAATGTAAGTTTGGGAAGTCCCTTTTAGTCCTTATGAAGCCTGAGAGAGGGAACTTTTGGTTTAGTGATACTACATTTTAAGTATATTTATCACATGTATAATTGTCACATACTGCTTTGTGCATAACATTACAACTACTGCATTAATATATTATGTTTCCACAGATTTTATAATTTAGTCATAAACCTTATGTCTAGATTGTTATGTAATTTAACTGTAAGATACTTTTTTTTCTTACATCTGTAGAGCATAAGGGCACGTTTGCAAGGCAAAATTTGCAGTTATGTGCAGAGATACATTTGAGCCCTCCTCTGAATGAGCTTGTGAAAAAGGAATGCATGCTATCACAGCATTTGCTTGGGAAAGCTAAGACAGATGTAGCGCTATGCTATTTTAAACCATCTTTTCTTGGGATCAGTATTTCTGACATCACTGTACTATGTAAGGAGACTAGTTCCAGTATCCCCATGCTGGACTGAAATCCCCTGCTGCATTAAGCAGTAGAAGGACATTAAGGCAGCATACAGAAACTATCAGAAAAAGGCATAATGCAAAAGCTTAATCTGGTAGAAAAATGGACTATACATTGTTGTGGTTTTAACCGATCTGGCAGCTAAAATGCAGCCATTTGAGGGGTAGATGTAAGGAGACTCGTGGGTTACATAAGAATAATGTAATAATTGAAATAAACTAAAATTAAAACTAATCATGATGATAATAATAGTAATAGAATACACAAACAAGTGATACACAGTGCATTTTTTCACCACCTACTGACCAATGCCCAGCTGGCTAGTGATTCTGGAGGAGAGAAAATCCTGAGGCTGCAATCCCAAAAGAGAGAAAAAGCTTCACATCCAACCCTCTTTTATACACCAAGCATGGCATTGCATGATATAAAATATCAGATTGGCCAATCTGGGTCCACTGCTCTGGCTATGCTCCTTGCTACTTCATCTGCACCTGCACACTAGCAAAGCAGGAAAGCTGAAAGTCCTTGATTTCTTAGTAACAAGAAAGTAAAAACATCAGTGTATTAACAATATTCTTATACCAAATCCCATACTGAATCCAAAACACAGCACTGCTCTAGATACTAAGAAGAAAATCGGCACTATTCCAGCCAAAACCGGGACAGAAATATGTTATTTCAGACAGAACAATCATGAAATCAGTTTTCAGAAACAGCTAAATGCAGGAATATTGCTCTGCTGTTTGAAAAACAAAACCAAAACCATAAAAAACCAAAACTCAAGCACAAACCAAAAACAAAAAAACCCAGTTGGTGTCAGTGAAACCTTGTATTATCTGAACTGCTGGATATCCCAACAAATGCTTTCAAAACTTGTAGGTCAGGAAAGCTAAGGCACTGAAAAATTCGATGAACATAAATGCTATGTAATACCATGTGTAGGTCATTTAATTTTAGACCATCATTTCGTACGTCCAAATTTAGGTCATCCAAAATGTATGTACTTCTTTTTAGTATTATCTCTTTCAGATGCATGACTTTTACCATTTTTTTAGAGGCAGTGGTTAAAATCATGCAAAGCATGGAAACAGTAAGTTCCACCTGAAGCTTTCATAGCCTCAGTTCAGCATTGCAAGGCTTTGTAGCTGCTAGGACAATGACAGCTCATGTCCATTTGATGGTCATGCATTCTCCTTTCTTCCAGGTTGTTGTCGAAGTCATTAAACAGTATCTGCCCCAGTGGCAATAGCAATGCACCCAAAGTGATACCTATTCAGAGTTTAAGAGGTTGATCACTACCATTTGAACCTGTTGGTCCCACCACTTTTTCACTAGCCTTGTAGTCCACTATTCAGTCCATATTTCCACAAATCTGCTCCAAGTTAGTTCAATTGCAACACTGAAAAAAAGGAATAGTGATAACAGAACTCTGGTATCATGCTTTTAAGTTATTAATATTCTTTGAACTTCTTTTTTTTAGACAGCTCTGGAAAGAAATAACTGTGCCACTGTGTGAGATTAATGTCAGGTTTTTTATCAAATATATAATTGTTCAAAAACTTGTTCAAAATATGCTTATAATGGGTATTTTCACACCATGTGAATAAATATTTACCCATCTTTCTCTTGTCATATCATTGTCATATCATTCTGTCTTTTTAGTGAACAGCAAAAAACAGGATGCTTGAGGAGAAAAATAATAACTTTGAGGGAAAAAAGAGATCTGTTTTGTTAGTGTCCCTTGGAACTTTTTTACACATTTAGTATAATTGCTGTTATCACTCATGTTTTCAGCTAGATCTTGTATCCAACTGGTAAAAGCTTTAATACTTTGATGTTTGTCAAAAGTCCCGTAGAGAATGATAAAACATCAGGTAGACCTTTTGCTGTTGCACTGGTAAGTGAACTTGACTTGTGTGTGTAAGGGGGAGAGAGAATTTGCCTTATTTTTATAACATTCTAATTTTTCTTAGTTATTTTTTCTTAGTTATTAGAATAACAGTTCTTTAAAGATTTCTTAGAACAGTTTGCATTGTGAGTAGACACACAATTGTATTGATGCGATAGAACTTTTTGAATTTTGATTAAAAAAGACAGGTTTTCCTTAGTTAACAATGTGGAATAAATCTCGAGGTTTTGTTGAGTTTTAAGTTTACTCTGCAGACATGTTTTTCCTACAGAGCCTTTCTTTGGTACAGATCAGGCTGGTGAAAAAAAATATTCATAAATGAATCACTACAAGCCCATGGAAACACTCAGATGAATCAATAAAATAACATCAGAATCACTAGAAATGGTAGACTGTGTATGGTACATGCTGTTTTTGATACAGAACCACACATGCTATGGATTTTTTTCTAAAGGGAGCTAAGGATTCCTTAACTTTTTTACATTTATTGAAATCACCCACTGTTAGATGCTGTTGAAAATCTAGTCCAGCATTGCTCATTTATATATAACTTAAAAACAAGCTTAAGGAATATTGTAGTGGAATAAAGGTACATATGTTATGTGGAATAAAGGTATTTCAAAGCCAGGTTGGATGAGGCTTTGAGCTACCTGGTCTAGTGGAAGGTGTCGCTGCCCATGGCAGAGGGTTAGAACTAGATGATCTTTAAGGTCCCTTCCAACCCGAACCATTCTATGTTTCTATATGTTCAGTTATATATAGGTATTTTCTTCTTATTTGATGGGATACCGTGGTAATATTTCTTCTGAACCTTTTTTGCTTGAAAGGAATTGATATCCTAATAAAAAATAATATTCTCCACTTTTGTACCAGGTCTGCCTAGGATGGAGTTAGCTTCCTTCGTACCAGCCCATATGGTGCTGTGCTTTGCATTTGTGTTTTGAAACAGCGTTGATAGCACAGCAGTGTTTTGGCTGTAACTGAACAGTACTTGCACAGTGTCAAGACTTTCTCTTCTTCCCACTCCGGTCCTTGTCTGGGACTGATAAGAAACACGGCCTCAATTTTGTCTCAAACAACTCTGGCAAAACATCTTTTCAGAAAAGGAGCAAGGTGAAGGGCAGAAGGAGCCCTGCAGAGACAGGTGTTGCTGTGCCCCATTCTCTTCTGTGGCTGGCTGAACAACAGCGACTTGCCATGTTTCTTTCTCTGGTCAAGGAACATAATTTTGAATGATGGGATCACCTGCTGAGGGGGTGCATGGTTGCTGGAAAGATTTTGCTTTCCATATTAAACTGCCTTTATCTCAGTTCCCAGGTTTGTGTTAGTTTTTTTTTTTTTCTTTTCCCTGGATCCTGAGGGAGAGGGCACTGAGTGAGAGGCAGAGTGGGTGTTTATCTGCTGATCAGTGTTAACCCACCACAACTTTCAAGTGAGTATCTTACAGAAAAGAGTCTTAATCCATTTCTAAATATGGTTTTCAAAATTTCAGAGTGGTGCTTGGAAAATCCATAAAGAAGTGTTGCTTATGAAAAAAAAAAGTGTTCCTTGAACATGTTATTCTGCCTGTGTATTCATCTGTATGTGTGCACTTCTTGTTTGCAGGAGGTTAAGGTTGTACATACAAGAGACAAAAAGTAGCATACCGAGGACCTCTTACACATACTTCATAATAGAAATCTGTATTATTAGTTGAGGATTTCAAAACTTGTTGGGAATTCTGAACTGATGGCAGCTCTCTGAAGAACCACAGCTACTGTTTTGTAGTAATCTCTAATCATTGTTTTCACAGATACAATTCTTGATAACGGTAAGGCAGGATCCTTTCATGATTGTGTGACACGTGTAAGAATTTAATCAGTTAGATACAGGAATTCTGCATTTCCAGATCCAGAAAACAAGTCTAGCCCAAAACATTCTTCATATATAGGAAACTTTTCAACAAAATGTTTGAAGTGTTGGCAATGGGTAAATTATTTCACAGAATTACCTATCATTTTGTGGACTTTACAGATAGGAAAATTTTCATGAAGGCTGGAATCTTTTACAGAGCAAAAACTGAGCAACTGTATGATATTTCTATGATAGTGTTGCCAGATAAGCTGATTATAGGAAGGAATCAAGAAAACAAAGACTCACCAGAAGAAAAAAACAAGTAAATGCAGGAAAAGAAACACCAACACCTAAATCTTTAAAGTCAAAGATGGAGGTGAAATGGAAATTGCCAAAGTTATAATGAATTAAAATTTGCAAAACATATAAACAGTTGTCAAGAAGTCATTAACTACAAAAATAATATTGGGAAAAAAAAACCCAACAAACAGACAGGAGAAGAGACGGAGAGGTTATTCTTGCAGAAATGGAAATAAGAAGAATCTAGTTTTGTGTCCGAAGCAAGAAAATGTTTTATGTGAGTCTTTGTTAAGGACTCTAAAACTTTCTGTGTGAGCAAACGCAAAGTGGAGAACGAAAATGAAATCATGAACATGGAAATTTCCATGTTTGACGTGGGTGAAACATTCAGGGAGCTTCATCTTCGGGTCCAGTTTCAGCCCCTGTACAAATATGCCCCATAGCTTGTGCACTGCTGCGTAATGAGGGTTAGTGCAGTAAGCCTATCTTCATCACATAACCTGACACGGGAAGCATGTGAAGGTTAGGGATGTGGTGGGGAAGTGCTCAAGGACTCCGATTCATCCTGAGGATGTGCCTGCCTTTGCCTTAATGCTCTCAAATTAGGATGATTATATCATTTCTGTGCCAGAAGGAACTGGCACATGAAATTGCAGGTCTCTTGAGAATATAAATACATCTATCAAGTCAAATATCGGGCCATAGGAATGATTAATAACAAATACAGTACCTGCATTTAAAAAAGACTAAGCAGAACATATCTGTTCAACAATAGACATTTGTTTCACCTCAATTAAGATATTTTAGGGGAAAGCATAACATAGGATGATGGAAGTGAATAGAAAATGGGATGAAATTCATCACTACAGGGAAGGTTTATGTCAGAAGAACTAACAGGATAATCTACTTTCTAAGAAAACAAAAATAAGATAGTTCTTGATATGGTGCTACACAAAAAGTTATTTCAACAGAGGAAAAGGATGATTAACAGTGAATTGCAAGCTACGTAAGGAGATGGCTACAAGTATTACTGTAAGTAGACAAATCCTGGAGAGAGAGGTTGCAAAAATAACCGACTACAAGAGTAATAGAAAGGGGAAGCAGTGTAAAACAAAACAAAAATCCCAAAACCCCAAACAAACAAAAAAATAAAAATAAACAAACCCAAGATAATGTGATTGGTGAGCAAACAAAAAAATTTTTGTTATATACTTGGAAATGAGCCTAGATGGATGAACTAATCACTGTCAAATTACAAAATATCAATTTTATTCAGCTGTGAAAGAGGCAATGCATCAGTATGAGTATTTCCAATAGAAACAGGTAGTATCAGTGGCTGTACAAAAGCCTAATGAAATGCTGTCTGGTGTATTTATTATAATTATGACTACTCATTTCTAGAAAGATGTTTTAAAACTGAGGCAGACACAGTTATGCAGAGTATAACAATATAAAAAGAGCCCAAATGGAGAAAAGCCAAAGGGTAATATAGGAACAAGAAAAAAAAAATCTTAATAAATTTAGGATAGGAATTGCTAAACTAATCAGTTCTGTAATAACCACCAGTTAGGAAAGTATAGAAAAAAAAAACATCTCTAAGACATGTTATGGTGGGCATCATAATCTGTCATCTTCTATAGCCTGTGAAGAATACTGGACCAGACAACCTGTAAACATGCAGCCGCTTCTCAGGAGGTCTGGGTGATATATCACACAGCAGTTAGGTAGTGTGACTGCTCTTCTGTCTCAAGGTTTGTGTGTTTCTGTTACAAATTGACTAGATGCTGTCAATAAGATCCATACTGTTCAATGCTCTGGATTTGGTAAAAATATTACACATAGAAACATGAGATCTAAAACTTAGCATGATATGCTATTAAAACAATATATTCATTTGACATTCAGTTATTCTGTTTGAAATGTATGCAGAGCAAAATGGGAAGAAAATTTGATTGGCCTACTCCCTCTTTATTAATATTGAAACTATTAAAAATTGAAAGATCAGAAAGATTCTATGGCTAAAGTTTGCAGTTGTTATTAATCCATATACTGAGCTGCTTTTGTTATCCATACCTGTGAGCAAATGCTACTAACAATTATATGAAAACAAAATCAGGATAATTTGTAATAGTAAATAATCAGAAATGGAAAATATTTTCCCCACAAACATTACTAATGCTAAATGTCTCTAAATTTTTGAGGTAGGTAGCCAGTTAGGCAGCAGTTTACCCTTATCTTTAAGACAGAAAGAAACCTGAGAATTGAAGTATTATGCCAGTAACAGGATGTAGAACATACTGTGAAGTTTTTGAGTACAGTGCTCAACTGAAAATACTGCTGTCTTTAATCCCTGTTATTATTTATCTCTAGTTACTTTTATTATAATTTTCATACAAACACTGACAATTCTAAATGGAATACACAAATTTAAAATCTATTAATAAAGAGAAGGAAGTTTAAATAGGCATTCCAGGTTAGGTAATAGTTGGTAGTGTCACAGTTCCCTTAACTAAATTATTCTTTTCATTATTAAAAAACTCACAACCTAGTTTGCTATGAGAGGTAAAATTCCATTTAATAATAAAGCCGGAAGTTACCTTTCAGACAGTGTGACATAGATTTGTTCTCTGGTGAAGCTTAGGACAATGGGATCTCACAAAGCTCAGAAATATTAGCAGTACTTCTAATCTGATGTAATTTAGGGACAGGAAAATGGTAATGGTCTGGAGACTTGAACTGTTTCAAATCTTTTGGGATCAGAGCTAAAACGTGATGTTGCTGTTCTCCTGACACCACCCTCTATTCCCCTTTGAACTTGAAAACTTCCTTCTTCACATCTGCTTTTGTGGTGTTTAGAAGTGTAATGTCTATACTTACGCACCTGCAGGAGTGAGACCTAGCACTAGTTGTAAGTAAAATATTTTGAAAATTTTCCACTAAAAAAGATTTTGGCAGGAAACTGTGTTTGTAGAAAAACAAAGCATTTTCATTCAGCCTCTCCACAGAGATGAAAATGACATTATTTGCCAGAGTTTGCTAGTGTTTCAATTGTTCTATGTAAGAGCACTGGCCTTTCAAAATTTGCTCCTGGAGTCTTGCAGCTTCAAAGTTTATAATGTCTTATGTCTTGAATTTTTTGTTTAAAATTGTTACTTCATTCCCTACAGTTTGATGCTAAAACCCACACTGAGTAGTTGGAGGCATGTATAAACATAGTTTTGCCTTTTGGCTTTCAGTATGCCCAGTCTTTAACACATATTTGTTATCAACAAGTAAGCTTTTCCAATTAGCAATACTCAGGCTTACTGTTTTGTTTTCTTTTTCAAACCGTCTTGTCTCTCTTAGTAAAGTAAAAGAACACTTCATTTTATCACTGTCCCACTTTGCTCAGCATTGTTACAATTCCAGAGATTCAAGAAAAGGCTTCATTATTTTTTCAGGTGCTTTTATGTTGAATCCCACAAAGGAACACAATGCTGACCAAACAGAAAATAATAGATTCAAAATTAAACTAAGCATTTTTACAAAGAAATGTTATAACATTTAGTCTGAAATAGAACGAAAGATACATAAAAATTATGCAGCCCCAGTGACAGCTAGAGGATCATCCAAGATGCTTTAATTTACATGTTTTTCTTGTCCTTGCAAAAATATTTCCTCTATTTAGACAAAAACACTTAGAAAGTTACATCCAAAGACTACATGAAAAGGCGCTTTAAAGTCTAATTTATTGATGACCAAGCAGCTTGTTTTCAAAGATAGATATGGGGTTATCAAGAATCACAAATATCATTTGGATTTGCCTGTAAACTTAGCCAGAACATCTTGATTGCTGGGGTTTCTGCTACGGTTTTGTGTAAGTGAAAGGTGTTTAACAAGAATTTCACTGTCAATTTGACAATAGTATACCTCAGTGGAGACCTCTTCTTAATTTTTGGTTCCCTACTGAAGAGAGGTTTATAAGTAGTTGAAGATAAAAGCACCAATGGCAAATGAAAGGCCTGTTAATTCCTTTCAGGCTTCCTCTATTCTTGGCCAGCATCTTGCTGTACTAAGCTTCTCCAAACATCTATATCTAATTTTCTGTGCAAACTCCTATTCTTCAGAAGCTCTGTACTCTGTTCCTGAGAAGTCATTTTGCACTCAGTTTGGCACTGTGGCACTTCCATAGAAGCAAATATCAGTACAACTATAGCAATTAGGCATTCAGCTAAGTACCAGTGCTTAGAGGTTAAACTGAAATGTATGCACAAAATAAGTCATGTGTAAAATGAACTGGAGCTCAGCAAACATGATAAGCCTTGAGAGCTGTTGTCTAAAAGAAATGCATAATTGCACCTGTGGGAAGGTGACTGTCTTTCCAGAATTTGCCTCTATACCAGTTCTGATTCGTGGCATCATCTTTTCTACCAGTGTTACTGTGTTTAAGACTTCCAGAACAAAAGAATCTGCTAGAAAATTAGCCTGAGCATATAGTTGGTATTATAAAGGATATCTGTGATATCAGATACAGATAGTGCTCAGCACAGACGTTAGTGTGCAACGCCTACAACTGCTCGAGAATGCATTTCAAATGAAGAAAATACAGAGAAGAGCAGTGAGAATCTTCAGAAATCTAGAAAGCAACTTCAATGAAAACTTAAAAGATTTGGTGCTCAGACTAAAAATAAGGCTAAAAAAAGACTGGATACTTCTTTTCAGATGAGTAACCAATGAAGTCTTTCCCCATGTTGGCTGTGCACTGGACAGGAATAAGCTTAAAATTCTGAAAGAAGAGAGTTGTGAAGAAAATTATTGAAGTAGTAAGAATAATGAAGCACTGAAATAATTTGTCTAGGAGGGCAGAAGAATTGCCATCATCTGAAGGACCTTAACAGTGATGTAGAGAGGAGTCAGATAGGAATGCTGAATGAATTGTTCCTACTCTTGTTTTCGGGATGGAGTAGGTAATCACTGCAGATCATTTTCTGTTCTCCTTCCTAAGATTTCAATAGCCATTCTAATCTAGAAGGCTCCATTTATTTATTTTTTTCAGGAGTGCCTTCCTTTTGTTACTCAATAACACTGCTATCTAGTGATTAAAATAAGACTTTGGGAAATGGCTGATACAGTACAAGCAACAGGTTGAAATCTGCAAATTAATCTCACCTTCAAAATATTTCTGAGGATGAGACTACCCTCTTATATGAAGGTAAGAAGGCTGTTTCACTCTGAATCTGTTCTTTAATGGGAGACCCAGGAAGAGGGGAAAGCAGCCTTTCATTTCATATTTGTTTTGTAAAAAGCAAAGAATATGCCACAGCATGCAAATCTATATTCAAGCAACGGAAAATGTCAGAAATATGAGATCTTAATATATTAAATAGCTGTGATCTACATACATAATGAAATATTTAAAATCTCTACATATGATTACCTATACAGGCTAGTCCAGCCTGAAAGAATTGTTTTGAGGATATAGACTATGAAGGCTAGGAAGACAATTATTAAAAAAAAAATAAGTTTTTTTTTTAAATTTATATCCCACATACGAGCCTTGTAATTCTGCCAGTAGTAGTCAATGTTGAAGAGATTGATTACAACAGAGTACCGCCTTTACTGAATTTATTGACATTAACATATTAATTCTTAATATGGAGTGCTGCTTAATGGTATTTTGTTTCCTATTAATAATTCTGATAGCACAATCAGGAGTAGAGACTATCTGTGCTAAGCATTCCACACAAAACACAACTCAAGAGAGATAAAATACGAGGGGAGGGGTTACATGATGGTGTTAGAGTTGTACCGTAATTGCAGATGACTCTTGCAGCTGCAATGCTACAAGAACAGACAGAAATCCAGACCTCTGTCAATATGAGAAAAAATACTGACATTCCTCATTTGGCTTTAAAACATTGCAAAATTCTACTTTTAGCTTTAACAACCAGTTGAATTGCATCCAGAAGTCACGAGGGTGCAATTAGGAACCCAGTTTTTCTTTTCAGGAGTTCTGATGGAGAAGTCAGTGTATTTCCCGTGAAAACTTCAATGTAAGGGCAGTAAATAGAACTATAAATAATATAATTATTCCTTCCTTAGGTTTCATGGTTTTTCATTGACCAGTCAACTGCATGCTTTTAGAGAGGTAGATTTAAAGCTTTCTAAATAACGGAGGAAAAATGGAATAAAAAGAGCGATCTGCTGTTTAAGAATTCTTTGTTAATAAGATAACCTGACGCTTTGAAGTTCCTCTCAAAAAAGGGGGACCTTGTGTATTTTTCTCTTGACAGTTTTGGGCGAAAAATAAAAAAGCACTTTTTAACAAACATAAGTTTTGATGGTTAATACTGATTTTCTGTTTTTAATGACCAAGCACACAGAAGGAATTGTGTGACAACTTGCAGTCATGTATTGCTTAACAACCAAATTGCGTCAGTTTAAAAAAGAAACACAACAAAACACTAGAATCCTTTTATCTAGTTTAGAAAAATGTTTAGGTAACTTCAACATCAACAACAGAATGTGTGAATAGTTATTTAACGAGCTGACAAAAGGGCAGATTGTTAGGACAGGCAGAAGATCAACACACAATAACTGAAACACTGACTAATCCAATGTTAAGAACAAGCTGGAGGACTGAGCACAAAATTCAAGTCAGATAACTAACTTCTAATTCACAAAGGAGAAGGTTACTGTAAAATTTAGGGAAATGTAGTGATCACAATTATTTCTATTTGAAGTGTCTTGTGAAAAGAGATCAACACAGACTTTTATAATTAAAAAAATTAATGCATAAAAAGACTACAACTGAAAAGAAGTTAGAGGAAATGTTGTATGTGGTGCTAACGATGCATTTTCTCTTGTAATCACTTAATCATTCCAGCTGTTAGATTTTCCACTTGTGAGTACTAAATAGCCCCTGATGTCAATAGCAGAAAACGCTGTACATGATGTACATCATGTTTGCTCATGATTTTTTAGAATAATTTTCGTAATTACTTGGGTATGCTTAAGTACTTTCTGTTAAACTGATGGTTGAAAAGATTATTACTTTTTGAAAAGAAACCACCATAAACTTCTGAGTAGTTAAAATATTTTTAAACATTCTCTTTATTCCTAAAACAAAAATATTTATGGAATACATTAACATAACCTTACCTTGTGCATTACAATTGCATGATGGCAGGTCGTTACAGTTTTGTAGACTGAAAATTTGGTAACTACCTGAGAGAAAGGGCAATACAGCCAACACAGTTAATGACTTATTTTTGATAGCATTTATATTAAAGAAGTTTAAGCTGTACAGTTAAGCTTTGAGCAGAAGGTGGTATAAGAGCACAGTTGCAGTTTCTACAAAGAAATTTGGAAAGCTCTGTTGCACTGGGAAAATAAAATCCAACATCCATCATTGCAGAAGTTCTCATCTTTGATTGCTTTTGTCAATTTGTTTGTTTGCTATTCCTATGCACCAAAATACAAATATTCTCCACAATATACTAATGAAAAAGTACCACTCAAACTCTTCATAAAATATCTTTCCATAATCTTACTAGGTGCAAGTCTTAAAATCCGTATTTTATGACACCTTTTTTGTTGTTACACCACAGAAGCTTTGTGCTTACTTTGACTCTATTTCTTTCTGTAGTAATAGTGACAGAGAGGGTCATTCACAAATGTAGTTACTGAAAACAGTAGCAACTAGAGAGATATATGGATTAAAGCCTTCAAAAATATGTATTCCCTCTTACAACATAAACCACATCATTTATAAGTTTATATGTTTTATGTCTTTTTTACTTCCACTGTGTAATATAGTTCCCGCAAACTGGGACAGTAAAGCTTTGTATCATTCAATCTCTTTGAGTCACTGAAAATATGATAGGAGTGTTCTGTAGGTTTTTGTGCATCTGTAGTTTGTGAGGTTTGAGTTTACATGCATGGAAGTATTCAAACTCATCATTATGATTCCATTATCCCTAGTTCATGAGTTTTACTTTATATTCCTGTACACGGTTGCAATTTCAGTGATATAAAGCCAAATTCTTACTGATGTCATAATAGGAAATCTATGTGTATGAACATAAAGCAAACATGGCTCATTAATACTTATGCAGCTGGAGTAATCCGTTATTCAGTATTGCCTTTTTTTCATTGTAAAAGAGATGACTGGGCACTGGAAGAGAAGACAACTGTTTCCTCAGAGTGTGAGATTTAACTGGATAGAAAAGATTGAGGTAAGTATATGGAAAACTTGCAGAACAATAGAAAGCAAGGACAAATTGTTCAGATTTTCATCATCATGTTGCATCTTTGTCCCTAGAAGTCTGGCCATGTTGTATGTATTACATTAAGCATAAAATTAAGATTACATGTTTGAATGCAATAGTGATTAAAATATATTGACAGAAAAATTCCTGCTTCTCAGCTTATTTCTTACCTTTTTTGATAGGAATACTTTCTGAATAGTTTATTTTGAAGTTTAGGACAGGACTTGCCTTTGGTATTTTTGGAATAACTAAGAAAGTTAAAATAATAAGTGCATGTTTGTAAGACATGGAGACAAACAATCATCTTTTTATTAGTCTTTATGAAGGAAAATTCACCTCACTATAGCAATCTTTTTTTGCCAGGTCTCTCGCATATTTAAAGGTAGATTGTTGGGGGAGGGATGGAGCAGGATGACTGTTCCAGAGGTAAGTGCAAACGGTTTATTGTTAGATGAACACTTACTATTTTGATAGCAACAAACTACCGTGTAATCGTCCACAGTTTACAAACAGAAAGGTTAAGTGACCAGCCAGGACCATTCTTTTTCTTAATACCATTGGCTTGAGTAAACCTCTGCAGTTGCTGTGTCACAGATTCCCTTTGCTTCCAAGAATTCAGCCCCACCTAGGTTCCTGTTCCTCACCTCACTGAAGTGTCATGCCTCCAGGGCTTCCCATCTTAAACTGAGAGACTATTTTTTTTCTGTAATGCTGTTGCTCCTTTAGAATGGCTTTCTTTCCCTTCATTTTTCATTTCTGGTCTGTTTTCTTGACTGTGCATTCCCATTTTGCTCAATCACTGGCTCAAGGTTTCCTCAGTGAGAGACTGAATAAGCTAATTTAAATTACGTTGTGTTTTCTGTGACTAGTGGGCAGTTGCCACGGATCACTTTAGGTACAAATCTTGATCTCAGCTGTCTGTTTTAGCTGTTGAACTGAGGTTGAAAAATCTTGCCAAAAAAGTTACGTTTGGAGAAGTCATATAGACATTGGTTTTTTTTCCCCTGAATATTGAATAGGATACTTAATAATGGTGGGGAGGGGGTGGGAGTTTGTGTTCCTTTAGTCTTTTGATTAAATATCTACAGCTTGGGCCTAAAATTATTAACAGAATTAAAAGTTAAGGGGAGGCATCAGCAAACAGTTAAAAGTAAGTGGGTGTCTCCATTATGCAGTAAGGATTACAAATAAACACAAGATAGAATCTTTGATGAGTCTAAATTGTATAAAGGTGGGTACTAAGAATGGGTCAGACATCTAATTTAGGGATCTGCTGGTCAATAGAATTAATTGTTTGTTTAATTAGGTATTGTGTTGTCCAGATATCACTCATCATCTGTTTATTGAACTTGAGAGACAACCAGTAGTCACATCTTTCTTGAAGGTGAAATGGTTACTCCTAGCTTCCTAACTAAGGGTAATACCTGATGCTTTTTTCTTAATGCTATGGTTTTATAGCATTATGTGTATATGTATATATGGTACATGTGCTTCATCCTGAAATAAAACTTAACTTCTCTTACTGATTCTGTTTTCTTTAATATGTGTATATAATGACAGAAAAGGAATGCTTATATTTCAAATTACTGGTGCAGAACTAGGAAAATCTTCAAAATAATTTGAAAACAAACAATCTGAAAACAAACAATTTTCAATTGATCTTCTGTGCAGCCAAATCTTCAAAAGAATCTTTTGCTCCCACTGCTTCTCCTTTGTTTTTACTTCTATTTCAGTTTTACTACCTCTACATCGTATTCATTTTATTGTTAATAAATTTAGTGCTTCTCTAGCTGCTTCTGTAAAAAACCTCCAGGTGTATGAATTAATCAACATGCCAGTAAGACAGACAAATAGTCTTTCTATTTTATAGATGAGAATTCTGAATAGTAGAACAGATTTCATTAAAAAAAAACCACTCGTGAAGCTGTGAAAAAGAGTTAATTTCATTCCTACATCGCTGAACTTCCAGTCCAACCATGTAGCTGACAGGTATGCTGTAAACTCCATCTATTTTTACTTTACCTTAGTTTACCTGGACTTCTTAACTCATCCCTTCATTCACAGAATCACAGAATGGTTGGGGCTGGAAGGGACCTCTCAAGGTCATCTTGTTCAATCTGCCCTGCTCAAGTAGGGCCACCTGGAGCTTGTTGCCTGGGACCATGTCCAGATGGTTTTTGAATATCTCCGCAACCTCTCTGGACAACCTGTCCCAGTGCTCAGTCACCCTTACAGTAAAAAAGTTTTCCTTTATGTTCAGACAGAACCTCCTATGTTTCAGTTTGTGCCCATTGCTTCTGGTCCTGACAGTGGGCTGAACTTTCTTGTTGGGTTTACAAGTCATAGAGTAGATATCACAAATATAGATTAATTTCAGCTGCTGTGAAAGTGCACGTAATTCCCGAGGATGTCCTATTTTCTTATGGCTGGTCTAAATTTGACCCAGTATCTCCAGGAAACTCCTTTTCACAGAATCACAGAATCACAGAATCACAGAATGTTAGGGATTGGAAGGGATCTCGAAAGATCATCTAGTCCAATCCCCCTGCCGGAGCAGGAACACCTAGATCAGATCGCACAGGAACGCATCCAGGCGGGCTTTGAATGTCTCCAGAGAAGGAGACTCCACAACCTCTCTGGGC
>WKFP01015394.1:1005411-1020461 GCA_011057875.1 Pterocles orientalis
TCAAGTGGAACTCCTATGTTCCAGCTTGAAACCATTGCCCCTTGTCCTATCACTGGATGTCACAGAGAAGAGCCTGGCTCCATCCTCCTGACACTCACCCTTCACATATTTATAAACATTGATTAGGTCACCCCTCAGTCTCCTCTTTTCCAGACTAAAGAGACCCAGCTCCCTCAGCCTTTCCTCATAAGGGAGATGCTCCATTCCCTTAATCATCTTCGTGGCTCTGCGCTGGACTCTTTCCAGCAGTTCCCTGTCCTTCTTGAACTGAGGGGCCCAGAACTGGACACAATATTCCAGATGCGGTCTCAGCAGGGCAGAGTAGAGGGGGAGGAGAACCTCTCTTGACCTACTGACCACCCCCCTTCTGATACACCCCAGGATGCCATTGGCCTTCTTGGCCTTCCTTATAATCTACACTAAAGAAGCTAGTCACTCCATTAAGAGGTTCAGATAACAAAGGAAGGGAATGCGTAAAACTACTTTGTTTTACAAATCTTCCTTAAATGAATTCCACGGACCATAACAAAAAAGATTATTTTTGTTGTCTGTAGTTCACTTAAAAAGGAAAAGTAATAAGTAAATTTGATACAGATACATATTACAGTACCTAAAACAAATGTTAATGCATTTGAAAAATACTCAGGAAAAAATACATCTTCATTGATGTTACAACAGATGGGTTTCTGCAGAAGATAAGAAAAGCTCAGTTGGAAGTAGACCAGAGGCTATTTTTGACATCCTTGTCAGAGGGACAGATGATGCCACAGTAACTTTTTAACTAAAATTCACTTAGCCTCGAGTGATGTTTAGTGAAAATCAATTTAGAGTTCAGATGAGTTCAATGAATGTATTTTATGTATGCATTGAAGGTTAGAATTCTAGCTCTTCCTTTTACATTGTGAATTTTCTATTAACGTATATAATTCAGTAGTGAAGGATTTAATACTTGTGGTGGTGGATCTTGACCGTTGTACAAATATTTATCAGAAAGAATGGAGTGCACTGCCTTGATATGAACATTGTTAACATTAATGAAAAGTTATTCCAAAATGTATCTAAAGTTATCCCGTATTCGCATTTCTCTCCCAATCTTCCCAGCTTTGCTATGGTCGTTTCATTTCTAACAGAAGTGTTTCTTAACATAAATGTTTATTTGTAACAGAAAACAGGGGCCAGCAAGCAAGTATGGAAGCATCTTGAATCTGTTCTGACTATCTCACCAGCTTTACTGAGGGTATTATGTCTGAATTACGTATGTTTAGAGGTTATTTGGATTCTGAATATGCAAAGGGCTTTGATAACTGATTTTTTTTCTGAACTATGGAAGAGTATATTTTCTCCTAGATAACAATAGATACATTACATTAAAGTTTCACACATTTGGGATTATAATGTTATTCATTGTTGTTCATTGATTAAAGATTCTGTGGCAGTACAAGTTCTGCTTATCTTCAGAACAAAACACTAACTGTAGCGATGATCCATCTGACCTCTTTTCTCCACTACTTAGTCTATGCAGTGATTATGCTATAGATATAATGTGCTATTCTTCACTTTTAATTAACACCTTGCATGTTAAACACAATTTTAGTGCTTAAGCCTCTTATTTTACGTTTGCATGAACCTCTTAGAGTTTGCAGAATCAGAACAGTGAGACTGATCTGAAGCCTCAGAAATCACTAAGTTTAGTGAGCCTTGAAGTTTTTCACCCTTTACATATGTGATAACCTGCTTGCAAGCTGGGTGCATGCAAGTATCTTTGGGTAGAGCTGAACAGTTTAATTTCTTTTTACTGTATAAATGTAATAATGTACATATATTGATTACCTGTCTTAGGAACTTGCCTTTTTTTTTTTTTGTATGACTAGAGTGAAACAAACAAATGAGAATAATGATCATAATTATGAGGCCAGTATATATCTATTACCAGGTATCTGATTATTGTTTATCTACACCTGACTTCTACCTATAGTGGGTTAATGTTATTGAGATTTTTGATAACCTGATGGGGAGGGAAGGTGACTAAAATATGGCTAAATAAAGCAAGCTTTAAACTAGAATTGATGAGGGAAAGACACACCAACAGAATTGCAGTAGGTAAGCCAAGGGCTGACATGGCATTGCTGGATGTTAGTGAGAGAATGGAGGGCTCAGGAGTGTAGCTGAAATGCTTGTACACCAGTGCACGCAGTATGAGAAACAAACAGGATGAACTGGAAGCTTTGGTCAGCTCTCAGAGCTATGATATCATTGATATTAGTGAAACTTGGTGGAATTAGTCTCATGATTGGAGTGATGGGATGGAGTACTGCATGCTGTTCAGGAGGGATAGGCAGGGCAGGTGAGGTGGAGATGTCACACTGTATGTGAGGGAAAGGTTTGATTGCACAGCCCTTACACTTAGTGATGATGTGGTTGGGAGCCTCTGGGTAGGGATTTAGGGGATGGAAAACAAAGGAGATGTGGTGGGTGTCTACTACTGATCGCCTAGCCAAGATTTAAGCGCTGATGAGTTATTCGGTAGGCAATTAGGAGAAATTGGTATTGGTAGCCCTTGTCCTTATGGGAGATTTCAACTTCCCAGATATCAGCTGGGAATATCATACTGTTGTGACAAGCTGGTCTTGGAAATTCTTGAAGTTTGTAGGAAGTAAATTATTGTCGCTGGCACTCAGTGAGCCAACTAAGCAAGATCCCCTCTTAAACTTGTTATTTGTGAATAGTGAAGGACTCATGGGAGATGGGATGATAGGTGGGTGTCTTGGCCACAGTGGTCATGAAATGTTTGAGCTTAAAATTTTCAATACAATGAGAAAAAAGGACAGCAGGGTTGTTATCCTGGACTTCAGAAGAGCAAACTTTAAGTTCTTTAGGGAGCTGTTTGGCAGATTACCTTGGGAATTTGCTTTTGAGGGCTTAGAAGTCAATGAGTGCTAGTCAGTCTTTAAGAACTACCTTTTAGAAGCACAGGAGCAGGCAGTTCCACTGAGTCATAAGTCAAGCAATTGGGGCAGAAGACCAGCTTGGCTGAACAGGGAACTCCTTGTGGAGCTTAAGAGGAAAAATAAGTTTTTTGATCTCTGGAAGGTAGGTCAGGCTTTGCAGGAAGAGTACAGAGCTGTGGTTCATTTATGCAGGGAGAAGACACGAAAGGCCAAAGCTCAGTTAGAGTTAAAACTGGCCAATGTTGTTTTAGATTAAAAAAAAAAAAAGGATTTTTGTATGTTAATAGTAAGAGGAGGTCTAAAGAAAACATCAAACTGATACTTGTTAAAGATGGTCATATGACTAGTAGACATGAAGAAAAAGCAGAGGCATTCAGTGCTTTTTTTTTTGCCTCAGACTTTAATAATAATGATAGACTTGGGCTGCCTGGTCCCCTGAGTTGGAGGACCACGAGTGTGAGTGTCCTGGTTAATTTTCTTGATAATAGCTAGCAAGAGGCTGTGTTTTGGATTTGTGCTAAGAAAAATGCTGGTAAAAAATGATGTTTGTGCAGCTGCCAAGGTCTTTCAGCTTCTCTGGCTGTCTGCAAATGGGAGAAGCTGGGAGGGAGCACAGCCCCAGTTACTATCCTAGGATTTGATCTTAGGTTTGGCATTGAGACCCAAAGACAATCTATTTCGTAACATACACGTCATGCCCAGTATATAGTTAAGGACTCTCTGGAAGCTTGGCCCTTTTGTTCCAGGTCTCCTTTTGCTCCGGATCATCTTGTTCCCTTGGGTCCCTCTCCCAAGGCCTTCTCTCCCCCTAGTCATCTCTCAGTCTGGGACTGTTATCTCTGTTCCGTGAGTGCGATTTTGGGACTCTCCCTGCTCTGGGATCGTTAGCTGGGAACAGGCTGAGCCTTGGTCATCGAGGGGCAGTATCACTATGTATCACTCATTTGTATATTTGTATATAGTATTATTTTCAATATTGTGGTTTAGTTATTAAATTGTTCTTATCTCAACCCAAGAGTCCTTTTTTTCCCTTTACGCCTTTAATCATTCCCCCAACCCCGGGGGTGTGGGGGTGTGCTTTGAGTGAACGGGTGTGTGGATTGGCCCCCAGCCAAGGGCAAACCCATCACAGTGGGGACGGTGACTTTCTGTTTGTGGACACACTTAAGGAAAGTAAAGTTCTTGCTGTCTTGAGCTGTGCTTTTTAAGAAGGCTTTATTTATTTATTTATTTATTTATTTTACATGCTTATGTGAGCACAACTTGTACACTTCATAGTAATTCTACACATTCAGGGTCTCTTGATTGTGATTTCAGGAATCATATTTTAAGAGAGAAGCCAATCAAAGTTCACATACTAATGAAAATGCAAGCTTCTAAAACATTTCTTCATAGGTTTTTCAATACCAATGGAAAAATATACTACTTGAACAATAAGGATTTGGCTGTTTGGGTTTTTATTTTTCCTTCTAAATGAATTTAAATGATGAATTGTACTGGAACTATATGACTTCCACTTGGGTGCACCAAGTTAGAGTTTATGTTCAAGGGATCCTTTTCACACTGATATAAAGGGGTGACTCATGTAAGTCTTTTTTTCAGGAACTTTTCATACCCCAGATTGTGAAGAAATATAGTCAGTGCTTCCATGAGTAGCAGCTAAGCTTAAGGATAGATAGCACTATTGACAGATTATTTGAATTCTTTTTCATGGTACTTCAGACATAAATCTCAAATAACTTGATCAATTTCAATGAACTGTACACCCAGCTCCTGGCTTTAAACATAGCTCCATCCTTCCCATTCTTGGCATATTTCATTGGCTGTGGAAAAACAGTCTCTGATGTCTACCCTATGTATTTCGTAGAACTTTATTAGGAAGAGTGATACCATTACCATTTGCGTTTGTGGAAGCTGGAAATGGTCCTCAAAGATAATGTGTTGTCACTCCCAAGTGAGTTAGACTTGTTAAAAGAATCTTACCACACCAATATATTTTGTCAGCCTACTGAATAAATTTGGCAGAGATGATAAAAAAATGCTAGCTTTTATTAAATTATCAATTATATGTTTACATTTGGCTGGTTTTGGCCCTAACTTATGTGCTTGAGTACTTTTATTTTTTGTTTCCTGGCAACCCATTGATCAAACCTGCAGTTCACATTAGAGCATCCTGCTGTTTCTTTCATCTGCAATTCTTCAAAGACGAGGACTGTGGGGACCAATTCAGAGATTTGGTCTTGCATGCCCTGAAACAACTGCTTCATGTCACTCTTCTCTGAGAATACGTACGACAACTTGTGTCAAATTGTGTGTTCAAACCAGAAAACAGAAATTTTAGGTAGAACTGTATGTCAGGGTATTGTGGGGGCCAGGTGCTGGGAGCATTTAGGTTGGGGCAGGGCTTGACAGCTAGGGCCTCTCCCACCACCCTCTGTCAGCACTGGGGCAGCCCCAGTCCCGGGGAACCAGGCCCCTCCCTGGCCGAGGCCAGGCTGGGACATGGGCCTGCAGGTGGGCCCAGCAGGACAGGGCTGCGTGCCAGGGACAGGGACTGACAGCCCCCAGCGGATATAAATGGGGTCCTGGGCCATGGGCAGGGTAGAGGGAGGCCCAGAGGGCTGGACAGGGACAGTTGGGGCTAACAGTGCCCTCAGGGCCCGACACTGCATTTAGTCAGAAACTCCTGTGTAAAATAAATTACAGCATAAAAGCTGTAAGTTTACAACATGCTACTTGACCATTCAAGGTGGGTGTAAGATATAATGAATTTTTATGACCAAATTTTGCAGTAAGAGTACTTTTGAAATCTTATATTGCACAAGGAATAGCACAACTTCCCTTGGTTCCTTTAAAAATTGGAGGGTTGTTTCATTAAATTTTATGTGAAAAGATATACAAGTTTTAAGCTGTATTCATTAGTAGCTTTGATTTTGCATATATTACAGAAAAAACACATGAAGAAGCAAACAAAGTTACATACAATAACAAAATCTGAGACTTACTCCCGTTCTTTTTGTGCTATTTGTCTGTCATTAACACTATAAAATAATGCATATAGTTTATTTATTACGTGCAGATTAACATAAGTACACAACATGTGACATTCCTTGAGTGATTTTTTTGACTTACACATAGACAGCAACGTGGTCTAAGGGAAGAGAGCCATATTCATTCAGGTGGCAAGCAAGTAAAATCAATAAATCTTTGTGGAAACTTACATAAATAGCTGTTTTTCTGTATTTAACAAATAAAATCCAAAAACATGTCACTCACAGCGAGGTTCACTGAAGTAAATAACTGAATAAAGGGGCAAAACTATTAAAGGACTGTGGAGATACATAGTAGCAACCTGATCAATTGTATAATTAACCCTACTAAATGAAGTTGAGGTTTTAAGGTAAACTAAAGCTGAAGAAAACTGTAGATGGCAGAGAAAGGGTTTTAAACAAACAAATCTCCACCAAGGACTAGAGATCTGTTTCTTACATAAGAACCCATGATTTCAGAAGCAGTCATACAAAAGCAGTAAGGAAATAAGTTAAAAGGAAGACAAAAGTTTAATTAATTCACCTGGTAACTGAATGAGGTAACAGTATTTAAGAACAGTATTTGCTACACATACAATTCACAACTTTATTGACAGCAAACATGAAGTTTGTACACCATTTAAACTGCATATAATCCTTAAAAGAAAAGGTTTGTCTTGAAGACCAGTGTCACATAATAGAACTGGGTCAGTTTCATTCCAGCAAACAAATAATATTTCGACAACTAGCAATATTCACAAAATACTTATAAGTCTGGAACACTAAAAATGTGTATTGCAGATACTTTTCTACCTGCTAATTACCATGGATTTTTACTGTTATTCATCCATTATTCTTTTCCAAAATGCTCAGCTAATTCGGAGGACTAACAGAATATCCTCTAGCACACTAGAGGAAATCTGCTCAGACTCTCTATTCCTGTGGTCTGTCCTCAGAACTGGTTGATATTTGAAGTTTAGATTCTAAAATACAGCTAGCGTGCAGGCTTCATATTGCAAATCCAAGCTAATTACTGTCAAAAATACAGACAATCTGAAAGAGGATGTGGCAGAAGTGTAAATTGATGTTCTAAGGCTCATAGAATATAACAGTGAAATAGTAAGGCTATAGGTTTGATTAAATAAGTTATAATAGGCCAGTGTTAGTCATGTTCTCCTGGAACAAATAACACAGAAATATGTCTGAACTTATTCTGTTAAGAAGGAAAAAGCAAAACATGAGTCTTTGCTCTGAAAAAACAATGTAACAATAATATGTATGTGGTTTCACATACATCTTCGATGTTGAACTTTGTGAATCAGGAACCATAAAAAAAGTTCTAATGTAAAATTTTGAGTCAGGGAACCTGTAACAAATAGAAAATGGATGTGCAAGATACTACTCTCTCTTGTTCTTTGCTGGTGGATTTTAATTAAGCAGTAGTGTTTACATTAATTAATTAACTTCAGGTCTCAGTGCTCTGAGTCTCCTTTGCATCTTTTGCCAATGCTAAGCCTTTATGTCATGCCTTCAGAAAATGGAATAACAGAGGTTTTACAATTGGTCAAAAATATCTTTTAAAGTTTCAAAGCTTCAGTAGTCCCTTTCTTCCTTTTCCTGTTCCTGACGGATTAATTCATAGATACACCCACAGATAATAATTTACTTGGGAAGCTGTAAAGTTGTCATTTATACTTTAGCTGTTACCTGGTTTGAGAGCGAGGCACCAAATTTCAGGAAAAGAAAAAAGTGTGTTATGCTGAACGCATCTGAATGTTTCTCTGGAAAATTGCATTGTCACAGAAAAAAATCCACTAAGACTTACTTTTTAATAGAGAATCACAGCTGCATGTTCCTCTTTTTTTATGGATGATTACCCTGAGAACCAAAAGTCATTCTTCATTCTTGCTTAAGTGCTGAAAACTTGTCCTGGTGACTGAACAGAACAGCAGCTGTGATCTGAACAAATAAAGTGACAAGTGATACCAGGTACTCTGGTGTTCAAGTAGGCTCAAAATGATTATGTAAAATTACACTGTTCAGAGAAAAGTGATGTTGTGTATTGACCTCAGTGAGCTGCTCTCTCAATCCCCCTTCCTCGACAGGACAGGGGGCAAAATAAGATAGAAAAGCTCCTGGGTTGAGACAAAGACAGGGAGATCGCTTACCAATTATCATCATGGGCGAAAGTCTTGACTTGGGGAAAATTAATTTCCATCAGCCCTGGCTGCCAGGCCGCGCTTTGCCCTTTCTGACACAGGCTTTCCCCGAGGCGCCCGCCCGCGGCTGAGGGGCTCAGCTGTGCCCTGCGGTGGGGCCCTTGGAGCCACCTGGAACCGGCTGTGACCGGCACGGGGCAGCCCCGGGCCGTCCGCACACCCCTGCAGAGCCCCCACTGCTGCTGGTGCTGCTGGTGCTGCTGGTGCTGACGGTACCTGGGCACCTGCATCCAGTATAAATGAGAAATAGTGAAAGTTCATTGTGGGACTTGCTGCATGTGAGCTTAAAACTGATCAGCTGTACAGTTCTACAAACTCCTGACATCCCTTTAAATATATGAATTGCATTCCCCTGCTGTTTAGTTAAAGGTGTAAATTTGCATAGTGCAATAAGACATACACTGAGGTTTTCCACCAAGTGAACAGCTGAGTGAGCCTAAATTTTGCTGACATTGCTTCTTTTCATAGGAAAAAATACGTTAGGCAAAGAGAGAAAATAAATTTAAGAAAAAAAAAGATGCTTCAGCAATAGCTTCAGAATAAGTCCTTTCTTTTGTCATCTTTAAAAATAAAGTGCAGATATATCCGAGAAGAATCTGAATTTTCAGGAAACACAGTAACTCTTTTTTTCCTACTTGTTTCCAAATACCATGGAAGCTCAGAAATTTGGACATAGTGTCTATTTGGTGTACTTGATGATTCTGACAATAGGGAAGGAAATTGTGCCAGAAGTTTTGCTGTGAAAGAGGTGCTCCTGACGACAAGACCAGAATAAAGTCTAAATACATTCCAGAATTTCACTAGTAGTTACCGTCTTGAAAAAATATATATGGGTAAAAAAAAAAATCTGCTTGCTTGACTGTCAATTAAGAAGTTACTTTCTGACAAATGATAAAAAGATAAAAATTGGACATGGGCTTCCAAACCCATCTTGCTTGTTGGTGTGAGAAGTTCTGTTGATACCAGTTGTGAAACTCATTTGTTTCCCTGATTCTTATCTTCCTGTAGAGAGTGGAGGTAATACCCCACTGACTTCTCATAGGGTATGAGAACTTGAAAATGTTTCTTATCATTTTATTCTCTTGATGATTACACAGAAAAGCCATGCAGAAATGAGTAATTCTAACTTGGAGCAGGGTTGAAATGGTGCGTAGTAAGGCCAGGAGGACATGCTGGAAGGGAGAAAATAAAGAGTTAAATACCTTCTAAGTAAAGGTAAAGAATAGTAGTAGGTGAATTATAGACTTTATGTAGTCTGCTTTCTAGTAGTCTTGCAAGCTACTTTTATCTGAAATAGCTGTTGTGCACACAAAAGGTGCTTTCTGATCTTCCTGATTTAACAAGTGTTGGGTCAATAGACTATTAATAATTATGAGAGAAATCTCTGTTTCTCCATACTTTTAATATGGAAATAAGTCTTGGATTCTTAGCAGGAAAGAAAGTTCTGTCATATTGCTTGTAGGAAGCAAGGTAGACAAACTGTCTTGACTTATTTTAGAGTCTCTGACTTGGATGTGTGAAGACTTTGATGAATGGAGACTGTGTAAAAATTCTGTTATATTGTTATGAAGTCAGATGGGGTTTTTTTGAAATAATTTTTCACTTATTTTGCATGGATGACTTTTTTTCTTATATGCTGTCCGTTCCTGAGAGTATGAAAGATATTGCACTGAAAATAATGGTTTAAATGAGAATGAGACTGTTTGATTAATCCAAAATACTTCCTGCTGAAGTCTTTGTTTCTCATCACATAATGCAACTGTGTATTTATCAGCAGACAACTTGTAAAAATAACACTAAAATAAAGAGGCAAACATCTGTATTTACTTAAAAATTGTTTCCAGAAGACCAAATGAGATATAGATCTTGCTTATTATAATAATGTGGTGACAATAACAGCAACTATAATACATCAAATTATTTCCAACACATTAAGCAAACAAATCATTTATATAAACTAAAGTGAGTGAATTGTTTATATATTTATTTTGCACAGTGCGGCAGTAAACTGTGTCTAAGCGTCCTGTAGAGAAAAGCGCGTCGCATTGTCTAAATCCATAAAATGCTACTTGCAGGTTGAACATAATAGATAAAGATTTAAGATGTCTTCTGAATCACATGTCAAAAAAAAGAGAAAATCCAGCCTCACATTAAAGAAAAGACGCAGGGGAACCCAGTGACTTACATTGCATTTTGTTATTTCAAGTGGTTAAAAGGGAGATATTTAATGTAAAAAAAATGTAATCTGCTATTTATTTCACAGTGAACTAAGGGCTAGAGCCTTGTGGCTTAAATAGCAGCAAACTTGGATAAACTCAGTGACTTGATAGGGAGTGAATGGAAGAGAAGACTCACCTGTCATTTAGACAATATAACATTTCCTCCTGTTTGCCAGAACCGTGAAATTATGCTAATTTGTGTTCCCAACAAAGCCCATTGCGGGCACATCTGCCAACTTGGGGAAGGTGACAAATTCTTTATAAAGCAGTAGCTTCAAAGCTTCTATAGGCTCCAATCTTTGGTAGAACACCTTGAGAAGGCAGCCAACTGTAAGGTGGCTTTTGCTTTTTATGCCCATGACAGCTCTGGTCACTTTATGCTTTTAGTAGGGAAGGATATAAAGAACAGAAATTACTTGTGCTGATAAGAAGCCTGTGTCTTAATTAAATGTTTGTCCTACATTACATTACCGGAGTACCAGTATAACCCCAGGCTTTTTCTTCCTTTTTCTCATTTGTGGGTCAGCTAGTGGTCCATTCTGTCTCTCTTCATACTATTTTACCCTACTGTATCTATTTTGAGATTCTCTGTTCAGAAACTACTCTGTTCAGTAAGTCTACTGTCTGATTTCTACAGCAGTACTAAAATACTGTTTATAAATGAAGCAGTTTCTCTTGATGCTGGCAAATTTTCTAAAGTCAAAGCTGAATATGTACATTTAGGAGAGTACCTACCTTATACTGAAGGAAAATCTATTAACTGCTGTTGTCCTTTTTTAGTATCAGTAATCTTCTTTTCATTATTGCTCACGCTTCCCAAACATGACTTTGTTTTCAGTTAATGAGGTTTAAAGATAATCTTTTAATAGACTAAAGTGTAAGGAGCAATGTATCTAGAAGTACATGTCTTGAACTTCTTTGAAACATCTCAAAAGAAAGATTACAGGGATAATGGAAAAAGCTCACTACTGTACTCAAGACTGTATAGGAAAATTTTCTCTCCACCTTCAGCATATGTGTTTAGATATTAATAACAGACACAGAATTGATAACTTCTGGAGTCATGTTACAATATGTAATTAGCTGAAATTCATATGTGTACTTTTTATTAGCATCAACACAGATCCGCCTCCATGGGAATTAATCAACATTCAAAACACTTGAATGCTGTAAACCTGCCATCTTTGAGAAATGTTATATTTCTGTCTCAAATTTAAGTTTAGACAATTCACTGTTCTAGGCAATAAGGTATAACTCTTATTGTAAGATTATAATTCTTTTTGAGTAGCCAAATGCCATGGGGAATGGAGAATGAAAAATAAATTTGTGAAGTCAGTCTCACATCTGAGGTTGCAATCTAAGTCTACGCTCTACGAATCAGTAGGGTGAATACCATTTAAATGAGTAGTACAAGCAAAACGTCAGACCTTAAAAGCCTGAAATCCATATGTCTTTAAACTTGTACGTGAAATGATTGTAGTAGGTCCCACAGGTGGAGCAGAGACACTTGGTTTGATACAGAGCTCTGTATCTTACATCACCTGTTTTCAGCCATAGATGATCATGTGTTTTCCCATAAAAGACAATGTCAATAAAAATGTATGTCAGAGCAAAACTGTTCCTTACAGATTGATGGATTAATTATAATCAACAAAGACCACTATTAATGAATTATGTTAAACAGAGTTTTACATTAAAAAAAAAAAGACAACAAAAAATCTTTGAAAAATCAAGCCAATGTTTAGAATCTCGATAGTGGTGCAAAACCAACCATATACAGTGTAGTGAGATAACTTAGAGCAATATCATCGTTGTATCAACTTGTACTACAGTTTTTAACTGTCTGTACAGATGCTGTTAGTAAAATATTGGCATTTCAAAACAAGAATCAATTTCTTCTGAACTGGATGTCATAGTGAAAAGAAACATGGGCTTGATTTTATTAATGTTCGGCTTTCAAAACTGTTATGACATTCACTTGTTTACATCAGAGAAAAAGAGACAATAGCACAAGCAAAAAGGCAGCAGTACTATTCATACAGTAAGATGGCATTAACTATTGGGAAGAAAATATATTTGTTGGACTGTACAGTAAATGTGGTTGGCAACACTACACTTCAAAGAGGAAATCAGTAGCTATTTATGAAGTTAGTGTCCATAATATGTTTGTTGATATACCACCCAGTGCACACACACACACAGACAATTTTTGCAAAGAGGAAGAAATGTTGAAGAAAGTACTGAACAAAGAAAAAGCACTCCTGACAGTTTGATCTTCCATCATTCTTTCTCTGTAATGTTATTTTCAGAGTTTCAAAACATTTTTTACACTCAGAGAAGCAGAAGCATATCTTAGTATCCAAAGCCTTGCATGGGGACTCCCTAGTTGGGGCAACAAGCATATATAATGTAAAAAAAGCTATACGAAATCATTAAGTTTAATTTTTCTTTTGGAGATGTTTCCTTTGGACTTAATTGGTGGGAAAAATATTCTTTGCCATTTTCAAAGCTATTTTCTCTTTGTGTATGTCAATGAATAAATCCTGCTCAAGTCAATACTTACAACCCACTCTTACACATCGAAACCGTAAGGTTATCAGAATTTTTAGTAAATTCCCCTCTTAGAAAGCTTAAACACCCCCCACACTGTAAGAATAAATATGGTCTGAATATTTTAGGTTATGAGAACTAGACCGTCCATTCTCCTGTGCTCTTTTAGTTTTACTTCTCCAATATCCCAAGCGTGCAATGAATGGAAGTTGTACAAACTTGTTTTGCTTTCAAACTTAGCACTAGTCCTTGAAGTGCATAGAGAGCTGAAGACACCTGAGGCTTTTTTTTCGTTTAAAGGTGAATGATACTGGTAATGCTGTCGCAGACTGGTGACTCTGCCTTGCAGAAGATCACACGTTTTCTCAGCATACCCTGATAGAATGCAGTCTTAGTAACAATCACTCATTTTATAAATAGGCCTGGGCATACATTGCCAAAATTCAAGCAATTGTCAAAGTTTGTTCTGTTTCAATAAAATTTTCATGAATATCAAGCAGTGTTTGGAGTTATCTGTGAACTGATTTATTTAGTCAGTGCTTAGAAAGTCTAGATTTTAATAGACACAACCAGGATAAAAAAATCCCAGGGCTTGTAAAGTTATTGCTATTGAGTCAGATATACAAGAATCATCCACGTAGGCAATATTGTGTTACTTTTCACAAATAATTTCAAAATTATAATAGTTTGGTTTGTATGGGAATGAAACCAAATCTTGAAATATCAAAACCTTCCATGAAATAGATTAATTTTTTACTGCTCAACTCTAATTGAGGCTGCTTCTCATGATAAAAAGCAGCACACTTGACCACTGTCCATACTGTGATTGTAATTCAATATTTACTGCACAAATTATTGATGATGTTGGAATGTTTTGTTGTCCTTTACAGTTGCTATTGTCACTGGTCACATAATTTTAATGAATGAGTTGAAACCAGATTGGGCTAGAGTCAAAGCAGGTTTTGATTTCTTCATTTTGCACATACATGTATCATAAAAAATATTATTAAATATTCAGTTAGTTTCAAAACTGTATCCTGAGATGCAGAAATTATTTCAGTTTCTTCTTTTTTTCATTTGTCAAAATAATAGTTCACATTCTTTCATTTCCTTGTAAATAGATGGTCACTGGTATGCATCTATGATATACTGGGGTGGAATAAGTGGTAAAGTCTTCTGAAATGTTTACAACAGCAAGTTGCATAAATAAAAACGTATTCTGAATCTACATATTTTGCTGTATTTGGACAGACTTTTACTTGAAAGCCTAAACCAAAAATTAGACTGAAGAAACTTGTTCACTTGACCACACTTCACAGAATCACAGAATCACAGAATCACAGAATCACAGAATGTTAGGGATTGGAAGGGACCTCGAAAGATCATCTAGTCCAATCCCCCTGCCGGAGCAGGAACACCTAGATCAGATCGCACAGGAACGCATCCAGGCGGGCTTTCAATGTCTCCAGAGAAGGAGACTCCGCAACCTCTCTGGGCAGCCTGTTCCAGGGCTCTGTCACCCTTACTGTAAAGAATTTTTTTCTCGTATTCAAGTGGAACCTCCTATGTTCCAGCTTGAACCCATTGCCCCTTGTCCTGTCACTGGATGTCACAGAGAAGAGCCTGGCTCCATCCTCTTGACACTCACCCTTTACATATTTATAAACATTGATTAGGTCACCCCTCAGTCTCCTCTTTTCCAGACTAAAGAGACCCAGCTCTCTCAGCCTTTCCTCATAAGGGAGATGCTCCATTCCCTTAATCATCCTCGTGGCTCTGCGCTGGACTCTCTCCAGCAGTTCCCTGTCCTTCTTGAACTGAGGGGACCTCTTCAATAGTCTCCTATTCCCATAAAAATATGAGATGAGGGTGTACATACGTTTTCCTTTGTAACCCTGCACTGTTACTAAGAGTTGGTCATCACGTCTGGAATGCTCTTCTTCACAGCAGGAACTGATTTTGCTTTTCACTTTATATTTGAACTTTGTTTAATTAGGAAGTTTAAAGTTTCTGGCAGCTGAAACAAACACATCAAAGGTGCAATTTCCAGATTCCTCAGCACTGTAATTTGATCATGAAACAGTA
>WKFP01015394.1:1029473-1054504 GCA_011057875.1 Pterocles orientalis
CTGGTAGCTCCACAATTACATAATATCATTTTCTCTGAACCACAACAGTAAAACCCTTTGTATGTCAGAGTATTTCAGGCAAATGGGGTTTCAAATCATTGCTACAGCATGGAATATAAAATATTATTAAGTGCTTAGGAATTTATATAATTCTTGACCAGAATCAACTCACCCAGAAATTCATTAAATAAATTCATATTTACCTATCTTTTTGTTTATTAGACTTTACATTCAAGCAGGTTTAGAGTCTAGCTAGAAAGGAAGATTAGTACTTTGCTTTCAATACTAAAAAGAGCAATTTTAAGTGTTCATTTAAATATTATCAGATTGGTGTATTTTCCATCTTGAGTAGTACTGTATCATCAGTTATATCAACTGTAATTTTCATCTATTCAAATTGTTCTTCATGTGCTACCAGTTTCAGACAGTACTGAAAGGAATTGACCTTCCCTACAAATATCCTCAAAACATTTCACAGTAACATTTCTCCTTGCACAGCATGCATGGGTAATATTAGCCATTCTGGGATTTTTATGATAGAAATTTCAGGGGTCATCACTGCATGACAAAATAAAAAAAAAAAGTGCTGCCTTTATATTGTCTTGTCTATTATTCAGATATAAATATGTAGTCAAATAACATTTAACATAATATCAAAAGCGCATCAACAACACTACTTTGTATTTTCTAGGTAGGGGACAGTATTGATACTTCAGATTGCTAGTGTTTCATTAAATACTCAAATTAGTAATCTATACTTCAAAATCTTAAGAATTACTGTCTTTATGGTAATATAGTAACAATACAGATCAAGAGATGTAGCTGAGCATTTGTATGACGTATATAGAATGAACATTGTATACTTGTATATAAAGCACTCAAAAAAATCTTCAGGTTTTATTAACGTAAACAGTAAAAATCAACAAACCAGTAGTCTAAAAAAATTAGTGTTCAGGTATCATATTCTGAAATAGTCAATTTTTTTCCATTTTCGTAATAATGTTCCTTTACAATACAGGAAAACAATGCGGTATGTATCCAAAACCTGAAAAATAACATTCATGTGCAAAGTTGTAGCTACTAGCACAGCCTTGTTATATTATATCACCTGGAAACGTGAGAACAGTAAATTATGTGATGTTCTATATGCTCATGGAGACAAGATGAGAACAGAGTTTCCTTTGTGATCTTTTTCCTGGAGAATGTCATCCTGACACTCTTGTCTTTTGGTTGGGGCAACTTTCATGTTTCTCCACAGCCCTGAGTACTTCTTTCTGATTTGAATTCCTTTGCCGAACTGTCCCAAGTCTGGGTAGGAAATTTGTAACATATCAGGAAAAAAAAAAAGTATCAATCAAGCTATTAAGCAGCAGCAAAAAAAGGAAGGTGGCAATCAGAGACATAAATGCTGCTTATTTGTGTATTTTCTAGTAGCTGCAACTGTGGCACCTGAAGATACCATCTCAATGGCAAAGAAAATAAACCAAAAATATGGTCTCTATTGAAGACTGTGAAAATGTATTTTGGAAAAAAATAGTATCCATATGTAAGCAGGCAGGGATTAAATCCAAATATTTGAGAGGAATTAGAGATGACTGCTTAACTGCACATCTAAATCAGCCTTAACTAACCTACGGAACAGCTGTGGTGCCTTTGTGAGATTGAGCTGTGTGGATATGCTACGTAAAATGGCAAGCTGATTGCACTTGTTTTGTGTGACTAACATTTATCACTGTAAATGACCGTTTCTTTTTCAATTTTTTTAAAAATAAATTTAAAAATTTATAAATTGCTACAGACACCTGAAGTTTCGCAGGCAGGAGAAGACCTCAAGGGAATGCCTGTTTCCCTCATGAAGTATTGTTGACTATTGTTTGCAGTTCTGTGGGTTGGGTTTTTTTTTTCTTTCATTTACCCATCTGTGAGGGATCTGTTAACCTGCTATATTAAATACCTGTGAAGATTTGGGCCCAGGCAGAAAACTCCACTTGAAGCAATCTTAAAGGAAGAGGAACTTTCATCCTGGAATATTCCATATACATGAAGACTTATGCATATGCAGGAGTGCACTCCTCTACCTACAGTTTCAGGATACAAGATGTGCTGCTCTGGCTCCTAACTGGTGAAGAAATATGAGTGTGCCACTGTAGACAAATCCCATACTGTTTCCCAGACACAACACATTGCTCATTTTCTCCCTGGGCTAGCAAGTCCCTGTACTACCAGCTATAACTTTTACTCTGCTAGTTTGCTTATTAAAGATTCATGCTAATTTATACCCTACTGATGTATTAAAAACAAGGTAAAGATGGATTGCTCACTACATTTTTCTGGTTTTAGATTCTAGTGAATTTGAAAAGCATCCAGTATTCCTCTTCTGAAAGCAACTGCTCATACATTAAGAAATGCTACATTTACAATGTGATTGACCTTAATTTGTCCTCTCCCTCTTCTGTGTATCTGTATGTACAGATATTAACATAATGCTGCCTTCTGCTTTTTTTTTTTTTTTGGCTTTGTTTTGTGCAGGAAGAAATAACTTTCATACAAAATTGTAAAACTGTAGTGCCCATTTTCTTTTTTCTGTGTGGGATGCTGTTCTTCTCTCAAGATAAGAAACTTTGGAATACAAATATTATCTCACACCCTTTCTCTCTGTTTCTTTGGAAAAATCATTTATGTTGTTTGATTTGGTTTTCCAAACTAGAACATAGGTCACAAAGGCGTTAGACAGATTGACTAACATCCTAATAATCTTAAAGGTAAAAACTGAAAAATGCTAACAGTACATCTGTGTTTTATAAAAATATTTGAGGTTGTCTACAGAGGCTTTTGAACATAAACAGAAGCATAGTACTGAAAATACATGATAAGGGACTTGTATTGAGGATGTGAATCTGATAAATAACCTCACAATTAGGCTAAACATAAGCATAACTACAACAGTGGTTAATATTCCTTAACCTCAGCTTTGTCGCTTCAGAAATTTGCTTTTCTTGCTTTTGTATTTGAAGTGCATTACAGAGGTTGAATTGACAGCCAACTGTAAAGTATATCCAGGAACTCCATTTGAATAGACATGTAGATTGCTTTGTTAGCAATCCTGTGAAGAACCAAGAACTGCAGCTTATTTTGGGGAAAAAAAAATACAGGGAAAACATGAGTAGCCACAAATCAGCATCTCAAATTCTCTTGTAAGTCTCTCTTATACATATGCTATGGGATCAATTAAGAGCTTTATACACTGTATTGAATCCTACACCTTTTAATGCGAGCAATGCCATCATTGCCAATATTCCATTCAATACAGGATTTTATAGCCCTCCAGTAAGCATAAGGAATATAACAGATTTTTTTTTGCCCATATGGAATTCACAACCTTCAATGCAAAGGTACTGTTGTTACATTCACAATATTGTTTAATGACACTTTACAAATAATCTTAGTAGTCTAGACGCAATTATTACAGAAAATAAATAATAATGTGAGTACTTACATACAGAAAAAGTTGCAAAAATAGCAATAATACAATTAAAACTGTAACTTGTTTCTTCATTTCTAGCACTTTTCTGGGTGATAGGCTCAGCCTTTCTCTGCTCCTGAAGGCAGTGGTTTCACACTAGTGTTAGTGGAGGAGTTGGCTACTGTGAGTGGCCAGCATCTGGAGCAAGCTCGATGCAAAGCTTGTGGCCTGCCACTGGCAGTGTCGGTACTGTGTATTGGGCTGCATGGTTACATCATGAAGTGCGGGACCAAGCTTGTGCCCTGCTTGTGTGACAGCTGTATAACATCACTTAAGTTACTATGACCAGTGAGTGCAACAGCTGAACTGAAGTAGCTTGTGCTTCTTGTGTTTGTTTTTGAGAGCAAATTCTAGTTCTTGAAAGTTCATTTGTGCAGTTAATGAATATCCCTGGTCAGGGATTTTGTTTTTAAAGAAGGGAAAGGTGAATCAATTCTAATGTGATTTTAAGTGGAAAACTATTATTGTTTCATTAGTACTGTGTTCATCTTCTGCTTATGTATTTATTTTTTTTTTTCCGTGAGTTGTATGGAAGGAGTCTGAAAGTGCAGATGTTGGTGCATGATTCCGTGACAGGTGATGACATTTGCCATAGAATAGCAGGAGCCATTTAATTCTCTTGCATTTGGTGGCTTCAGCGTTGCTACCAGCGCTGCACTCCAGCAAGGCACTGAGCAGCTTCTGCAAAATGCTCAACACCGGTAATTACGGGCATATAGTAGTCTCTGAATGTGTGCATGCATGTTTGTGCATGTGTATGTTTGCATGACATGTTGGTGTTCATTGCCCTAGAAAGCACTTACTGCCTTCCAGGGTCTGCCTTTCAGTAGCAGTGGTTTTCATGGAGCTTAAGCACTTGCATTGATTTTTATCACTTGTCAGTCTTTCTGTCAGACCTCTGGCTTATTAAATGTAATCTATATTGCTTTGTACATTAAGTGAGGCAAATAGCATGTTAAGCACCATACAGTTCTGCTCGAATCCTAATAAATTGCACATACGTTTCCTCTCTGTGCTACCTTTTGAAAAAGACGTCGTTTCATTACCCTGTCATAGGAATAGGCAATCTCTTGTCATTTTCTTGTCTGTTTGTCTCCGTATATAGCTTGTAATTTAAAAGGAAAGAAAAAAAACCAACATTGTATTTTGCAACATATTTCCAAATAAAACTTTGAAAATACTTTCTGATTTAAAAAATGAGGAATATAAGCAATTGCTTGATTAAAAAATGCATATGACTTCTGTACAATGATACTGCCTTTGACTAACTAATGGATTTTATAAAAAGTGTATGTTTATAAAAATGTTCCATTCAAGAAATTAGCAGAACTGGTGATTGGTCTGTTCCTTTAACCTAAAATCAGTATTTTTGGAATATTGACCCACTTGGCAGAAAACAAAGCCCCACTTGTATTCACCTGTAACAGGTCGTTTAAGTCTTGGTCTAGCACATGTTGCCATAGTTAAGAGCTCATTGTACTCAAACGATCAAACAAAAGTAGGACATAGGATTGAGTGATGAACAAAAATGTGATCCAGTGAGGCTTCAAACAAATTTTAACTTAAATATGCTTTCCTGGATGACTTATTTTCCTTTTAATAAAGTTTTCTGAATAGATTTCCAGTTTCACTAGTTTCCTCACTGCCTTATTTTGTTATTCATTTACATTTCATATTGTCACAGTTGTATAACGACTTTTTTCCAAGTCATTTGATCCCCCTATTTATAGAATTACTAGTTTGATGACATACATACTAGTATGATGAAGGTGATACGTCTGTGATCAAATCATAGAGTAATAATCAGGTCTAGATAAAGATGCTTTAAAGGATCAAGCCCTTTGAACCAGACACTATGGTGTTCTATAACGTTGGAGTGATTAATAATTTGCTATGGTTTTGCTTTAGTTTTACAAAGTGAAACTTTTTATAAATGTAGGGTAAAATTAATACAATAAATTATTATTTTTAAAAAAGAGAGAAATTAAAATATTGTGCCCATGTAACGTGAAATATTTTATATGTTCTCCATCCCAAAGGATGTGAAAGTGCACTTATGAAAAACCTTGATTTGATTGCTACTCTATGTATATTTTGGATATTTTTCACAATACCAAAACGAAGCCTGTATTTAAAGTGTCTTGGAAGAATATATATATGATTGTTCATACTGAAATATTTTTGGCAAAAAGGGATTTTTTTTTTTTTTGGTTAAAATAATCTCTTATCAGGTATGATGTTGTCCTGGTTTCAGCTGGGAGAGAGTTAACTTTCTTCATAGCAGCTAGTGAGAGGCTGTGTTTTGGATTTGTGCTGAGAAGAAGGCTGATAACACACTGATGTTTATAGTTGCTGCCAGGACAGACCAGGACTTTTCAGCTTCTCTGCTGTGCCAGTGTCTGCAGGTGCAGGAGAGGCTGGGAGGGAGCACAGCCCCAATTACTAGCCTGGGATTCAACCTCAGGTTTAGGATTGAGACCCAAATTGGCCAGTGGTCTATTCCATATCATGCATGTCATGCCCCGTATATAGATGAGTCTCTGTCCGGAAGAATTTCTCTTGCTCCAGGTCAACCCTCCCTCTTGCTCCAGGTCATCTTTCTCTGGGTCATCTTGCTCTCTCGGTCAGCTCTCAGTCTCTTGGACACTTGGGCTCTCATCTCCACTTCCAGGATTGAAGTTTTGGGACTCTCCCTGCTCCAGGATTGTTAGCCAGGAATGGGCTGAGCCTTGGTCATTGGGTGGTGAGCAGTTTACTGTGTGTCACTCATTTGTATACTTGTGTACATTGGTATTATTGTCGTGATTATTATTATCATTATTATTACTACATTATTATTATTAGTATTCTTTTCATTGTTATTATTATCATTATTATTATTATTTTCATTATTATTATTATTTTCAATATTATTGTAGTTTAGTTATTAAATTATTCTCATCTCTACCCATGAGTCTCTTTTCCCTTTACCCCTTCAATTCTCTCCCACATGTCCAGGAGGTAAGAGCGGGTAAGTGAGCGGTTGTTGTGGTGTTTGGCTGGTAGCCGGGGGTTCAAAACCATGTCAGATGCGGATATGTTTCAGGTATAAATCCACTGGCAACTACAATGTTTAACAAAAAAATTCATACTTCTCAGGCTAATCTGAACAGGTAGAAGGCTATCTGTGTATCCTAATATTGATTTTTAGGACAAATAAAATTTACTTTTTAGCTTTTTCACACCTAAAATTAAGTGTGGGTTGTAAAATTACCTAAGTGAGCTTTTACTGTAAAAATTATTGCAGCTGTAAGTCCCTGCACTCAAGAGATAATACTCTTGAAACCTGTAAGAGCATGCTAAGTTAAAGAAAACTGTCCATGAAAAACCAAAGCTGTCTTGTTAACACTTGGTTCTAGGAAAAAAAAAAAAAGCTACATGGCTACAGGGATGATTTGTAGAATAGTAACTACACTTAAACAAAATGGTCTTTTCAGTACTGTCTATATCAACTGTTCATGTTCCGTGTGCTTTTAGCTTTTTCCCCAAGATATGAAAGTCTGAAAAAAGAAACATAGCAAATCAGTCACAGCTGAGCTTGTTTTATATGGAAGGGAAAGGCAGAAAGTATGGATTTGATAGGAAGGAAAGAATCTGCCATGAGTGATTATGTAATAATCTTAAAAAAATGATTAAGCAATCATAGTCAGTAATTACATACTTTTTAAAGCAGGTTGGAGTATGGAGAAGGTACAATAAAATGATGTCCTGTCTTTTTTTGAAATAAAACAGTAAAATGTAGATGCGTTTGAGATTGGTCACACTTATTAAATAGTGTGGTAAACATCCCCACAAAGACCACTGAAATGCCAGAATCAGTGATGGTATAACAGAGTTTGTGAGAAATGTGAGAGCACTTGAAAGGAAATAAAGAAAAGGTCAGTTATCCTGTCTGTCTGAGATAAATCTCATGTAGAACAGTAAAAAAAAAAAAAGCTGATTCTGGACTCTCTTAAAGAAATTAAATCATAAACATTTAATTACGTCCAGACTTTTAATGTTATGCTAAATAAGTCCTGTGCAGCTGGATTTTCTGCTTTGAATTTGGACATTTGGGTTATAAAAGAAACAGATCAGACTTAATAAATTAGCTTTTTAAGACATATGATTTTGCACAGCATAATGTTAATTGAGCCAGCCCCCTTCCCCCCCCAAACAAGATGCACATCTGTAGAATTTAATATGGTATAGGAGGTAGCCAGGTGACACATCCAAGAAAAAAAGTTTTAGCAACTCTAAGCAGAGAGGTGTTTTACAGTGGTATCACAAGGTGCTGGCCTGTTACAAATTTACGTGTTGTGGTAAGAGGATGACTTGTTTCTAATTTAATATTTCAATTAATCTAATTTGTTTTAAAGTCATGAAAGATTATTTCTGAGGCAGAATAAACTGAAAACAGTCCCTACAAAATAATGATGGCAGAAGTTGTGGGATTTTTTTTTCCTTTTATTCCTGTCATAACAACACCTGAACCTATAAGCTCTTTCTTCTTTAGATATGTGTTGGGACAGGAAGTAAAACACTGTCTCACCCATCCAAACACTGATGGAAGAAATTGCCTGTATTTGAAGCTTTCAGTGTCTAGTAAATAAAAACCTTGTGGGTTAAAAGTCTGAAAAATAAATTATTTGTTCTTTGGTTTAATTTCCCGTTATTCTTATTTTCCTCTTATTATGCAGAACGTGTGTCAGTATAGACGTGGGCCATCCAGTAGTTGCAAGATGAACACCTAAGTGTCAGTCACTACAATGTCAGTAGCTCTTCCTCGGTTAAAAATATTTCTTTTTAAAAGATTGTTGTCACATAAAATGAACAGCCACACTTGGGTTCAGTGTCATAATGTTCGGTATACCTGTGTGAATGGAAGGAAAATGAGCAAACATAAAGTACTCTAACTCTACTTTTATGAGGAGCGGCTGAGGGAGCTGGGGGTGTTTAGTCTAGAGAAGAGGAGGCTGAGAGGCGACCTTATCACTCTCTACAACTACCTAAAAGGAGGGTGTAGTGAGGTGGGTGCTGGCCTCTTCTCTAAAGTAAAAAGTGATAGGACAAGAGGAAATGGCCTCAAGTTGCACCAGGGGAGGTTTAGGCTGGACATTAAAAAAAAATTCTTCACTGAAAGAGTGATCAGGCATTGGAACAGGCTGCCCAGGGAAGTGGTGGAGTCACTATCCCTGGGGGTGTTCAGGTGTTTAGGGACATGGTTTAGTGAGTTAGGTGGTGTTGGCTTGACGGCTGGACTTGATGATCCTTGAGGTCTTTTCTAACCTTAATGATTCTGTGATTCTAATGTGGGAAAGGGCATCCTGGATTCTTACAAAATAAAGAAGATACAATTATTGCTGCCTTGAGCAGAATGGTGTAAACCCCAAAAAAGAAGTGACACTGGCAATCTGTAGATAATTTTGTTTGTCCTTACCTAAGCCAGTAGGTTGCATTAGTTATAACACTAACTGGGGTATAAACTGAAACAAGTAATGCTTCTCTTTAAATTTGTCAAGTTGGAGCTACAACATAGTAATCTCTTCTGGAGTCATAACTTGTTTTGCTTACATATTGTAGTACTTTAGGTGATGGAACAATTTGAAACTATTGATTTAATCTTAATTAAAACTTCAATTTAATAATCACAATTTTCTCTCTTACCTTATCTTAGTGGTATTTTTATTCAAGTGTATATTTGCTTGTTTCCCTTTTGAAATAAAATCCGTAAGAGTTATCTGGACATGATTTAGTCCAAACAGTTTTATGAATTTTACCTGAAACAATTATTAGATAAAATACCTAAATACTTCATCCTAATTAGTAGTAATAAATCAGATAGTGCCAGGAAACACTCCTGGGCACTGTAGTCTATCATGTATTCTGATAAATTGATAGAGCAATCACTGGCCAAGGCTCACACCTCCAAGGCAAGGTTTGGGACAGAGAAGAGGCCAGGGTGATTTGTGTGAGAGTGAGAGCATTTAGTAGTGTGAATATAGCATGTACTTTGACCGTTTATCTCAGAGTTAATGAGTTCCAGCTGTGTCTAACTTACTGGGCATAGTCAGAGTCAGTAGAGCTGGGTCTGGAACCAGCCTCTCCTTTTTGCCTCCCACTTAAGCACCTTAATTGCTAGGCTGAAGACTTCATTGCTCCTGCTCTTGCTGTGTTCTAATGAATCTTCGCTTTCTCGTTTCATACACACATGCATAAACTTAACACAGCACCCATAGCTTTAACTGCTAGAGGAAGGACGCCTAGTCAGTTGAGAATGTAGCTGTGGAAAAGCTAAGGCTGAGGAACTCCATGCAAGAATAGATCTCTTACATTGGCACACAATGGATAATATCTTTCCCAAGCCATTTTTGATAAATAATCTAAGCACTTGATTGCAAAACAAGGAAAGGAAGGATAGTATTACTATAATGGCCAGTTCCCTCATTTCTTTTTCATTTTTCAGAAAAAGTACAATACTTTTTTTTTTTTTCTCCCCAATGTTATGATCTTTGAAACAAAGGATTTACTTGACTTTACACAGAAAAGTGTTAATCTAAGTTGTGGAACATATAAATTTAACTCCTGTCTTTGAATTGCCTTAGCTTATAACTGCTTCCTAGTCAACATGCTGGCTGTTGTACTTCATGTTTTGAAGTTTAACTTTTGTCAGTGTATAGGGACTTTGTATACCTAATCTAGGCTTAGGGATTTTGCTTAGGTTCCTGTGTTAGCCTTGCAGTTCAACATTGAGAGATACTGAACCTTTTCTTGGATCTGCTCCTGTCTCCCTCATGCTGCCCAGTGGACAAGTGAAATAAAGTGAAGAAATGGTAAAGTGAAAAAAGTGGAATTGGTCTATGTGCAACTTAAAGCTACTTTTGAGAACAATAAGTGCCATCAGAGGGAAGCATTAGCCTCTGCGTCAGACCTGTGTGATATGAAACATACAGCCCACATGCTTTCAACAGCAGTTTAAGCAATTTCTTCTGCCTGCCTGACATTCCGTACTTCAAATAAGATCAGTTATCTGCAGATTGATCAGAGAGATAGGAAATTAAGTCGTATTCTGTTTCAGCTGTTCAGCTGTGATTATGTGATGTGGTAAACCATTACTCACCGGTGTGACTACTGAGAGACAGCAGAGATTCATAATTACTAATGGTGCACTTACAAATTCTTGGCAATCTCAGGAAAGTCTTTAGGTACATATAATTCTCCTCAAGCAACCAAAAGAGGGTAAGGATGGGAGGAAGGGTTCTTGGGAGCAGAAGTATTTTGATGAAAATTAGGGGGCTTAAGGACAGTGCATTGCACTGAAAAAAATACTATGCTGATGGAGAAGGAAGTGGTGTGAGGAAGGAAGAATAATTCTGTAAGAGGAGATGGAAACACACTTGCCCAGGGAGGCTGTGGATGCCCCATCCCTGGAGGTGTTCAAGGCCAGGCTGGATGAGGCTTTGAGCAACCTGGTCTAGTGGAGGGTGTCCCTGCCCATGGCAGGGGGTTGGAACTTTATGATCTTTAAGGTCCCTTCCAACCCAAACCGTTCTATGATTGTATGATTCTATGACAAAAAGAGGTAGTCAGACTTTTAGGTCAGCTAATGAAAAACCTCTTTTCCAGCTCAAGATTACTATGCAGCATAAGGAATCCTATACATAATATGAACACTTACAAGGCAGGAGCTGACAGTGATATGAGAGCAAGACACAGGTACCTGAAGAGATGAGTGCTTCAAGAGGAAGGTTAGACTGAGTGCCCTCAGCTCCCAAAATAAAATTTATGAGAGTACTTGGGAGATAGAGGGCACAAATGTCTCAAAATGGTGGTTTAGTGACGGACGATGATGATGTGCAGATTATTTGGGCTGTGAATCCCTGTACCCTGTAAAAAAGTTTGCAAAAAGGGTATCAGTAGACAAATCTAGGCTGCTCAGTTTGGTACCACATATCACCAACAATAGCATTTTACTTAAACTGTCAATTATATAAGGTACTCTTCTGCATCTGATGATTCAGGCTTTATGTCAAGCCTCTACACTTGATTCTCAGACCAGTGATAGAGCTCAAACAAATAAGAAACATGTGCCTCACTATCTGTATGCTGAAATATAGTTACATAAAATTGATGCTAATCAAAGTTTCCATTTAAAAACACTTTTCTGCTTCAAAAATGTTTTACAATGAATTTGTATTTTAAATTATGATACATTCTGAAATATGTGTAAAATTAACTTTATCTCAATAACTTCACTCAAAGTTGATTAAGGGGGAAAAAAGTTTGAAATCTAGTCAATGAAAGTAGCAAGAAAAGTGAAAGGTTTGATAACAGATGCATGGTCACACTGAGATCTTTTGAAAGTTTAATTTAGTCTGTGTATAAGAAAAATGTCACCAAGAAGATGACTCAAACTAAGAAAAAAATTCAGATTCTATGCCTATTTTGCTTACTTGTATTATTAGAATGCAGAGAAAAAGAACTGTTATGTGTTTATCTGTAGAAGGGAGAATAATCAGAACTATGAGGTTATATTAATTCATGCTTTGTAGTTAGCATCTAGTTGTGGAGGAAAAAGAGAAACTCCTGTAAATGCCCTGTCATGTATCACTCACTGTAAGAAATGGTAGCCACAAAGCTTGTACTCAGAGTCTGAGTTTCCTTTAATGGATTTAGTCTCATGTGAAAATGCTCTGAATATATAAGGATGGATTACAGGGCAGATGCTGCCCCACGTGCACTTTTGAGAAAACTCTTCAGCAAGAGAGGAGAAAGAATTTACATCATCATTACATCATCTTTTCTTAAAGTTTCTGTCTCATTAAGGAGGAACCTCCTTGAAGAAGCTGACTAGAAGATATGTATCTGTTTATCACTTGACCCAGGTCAGCATCTTCTAGGCAAACTCAAGGTCTATGTGCATGCATGTTATTTGATCTCTTTTTCTTGTTGCAAAATTCAATTATTAAAAAAATTATTATTCCAAGCCCCAGTCATGTTCATACAAAGAAATCAGTTCATGTCTTCTGTCAAAGTAAGTTACTCGAGACAAGGCAAAAGATCTAAGTCAGAGCTTTAAGTTGAAACATCATAGCTTACTGTTTGTTTGTTGTTGCTTCCCCCTCTCCCTTTGATTATCGAAGTATTTCAGACCTCTTCCTTTCCTTGGAACTTAAAACCTAGTTTTTATGCCACTTCATTGCTTACTATGAGTACTTACTCCAGATTGTTTTCTGTAATTTTTCATCTTTAAGGTTTTTTTGTTTTTTAGTTTACAGTAATGAGAACAGATTTCCTATGATATGAGACCTATAAAGATCTGGGATTCCTTTGTAATGGGTTGCAGAACATACATGAGAGTACAGACTACAGCATAACTTTAACTGTAGGACACAAAGTGATTAATGTGTAAAAATAATGTAGTATTTAAATACTTACCCATATCTTCTGTTATTCCAAAGTACAAAAAACTGCCACTTGAATACCGATGTGATGTAGCTTAAAGAGAGAGTGAAATATTTTAAAGGAAGCAGTTCTGGTCACTCCTGTCTAGAACATTGCAGAGAACTGTGACAGAAAGCAGGAAATTTTCATCAAAGATCCTCATCTGGAAAACTCAGTGGCAAGTTTTTACGCTTTGCCAGAGATGCTGTAGGACAGCAGCTGTTGCCAAATGTATGTTCACACTAGCTACTTGTGCTGAGCAGTCTTTAGAGACCCTCAGTACTCTGGTAAAGCTGTCCTGGTGTTTCTGGAGGGTCCACATCATGATGACAGACATATAAGCCAGAGTAATTTAAGAGCTCCACTGCAATAGGTGGTAAGTTTAAAAGAGCTGCAATATTCCTCTTTCTCCTGCTTTCCACGTTCTAGTGGAAGGTGTCCCTGCCCACGGCAGGGGGGTTGGAACTTGATGATCTTTAAGGTCCTTTCCAACCGAAACCATTCTATGATTCCATGATTCTCTGTTTCAGTCTCAGAGCCCAGCTTCCAACTGGATTTATTACTGAACTGTTACTTTAACAGTTCTAAGAAATATGCAAAACCAACGTCACATATATGGCTTACTTGTTTTTTTAATATGTAGATACGAAGGTTAAGTTAGAAACACTGTACAGTCTAGCAAGAAAGAACATCTCAGTTCACCAAACAGTGAAAATGATAGCTATCTCCTCAGTCTCCTAGTCCATGAGAAAAATTATAATTCTCTATTCCAGGTTAAAAGATGTGGTGCATTTGGGGAAGCAGAGTGTTATCGCATTTGCTGGTGCCATCCATTACTTTTCAACCTATCTAGATAAGATATTCGTGGGTGCAGTTATTTGGGTATAGAACGAGTGGCAAATGCATCTGTGTTAATCATGTCTTTCAGAAGTTTTAGTTTAAAAATTTAACTTTTTTTTCTATTTGGAGATACCCATGATTGTATATGTTTACATACTCATACTTTATGAAATTATGTACTGTACAGCGACAGTAAAATTTTCACTCAAACAATGCTCACTAAAACCTGGAAAGAAAAAAAGCTGAAGAGTCCATGAAGTCCATTTAATTTCCTTGGAAGAAAATTGCAAAATTCAGCTAAGCAGGATTTGGAAACCCTGAAAAAGATTGTTTTAAAATACATAGCATTAATTTTTAAACTCTAGTGACATTAAAATATACTATTATAAACAGAAGACGTTCCTGTGAAGCTCTTTAACGCAGTGCAGCTTATAACTATGTACATGTACAGTAATCTATTCAAAATTTTAAGCTACATTAAATATTTAATGGCTTTTGCTAGTGTTTTCAACATGGTAGTTAATCTTGAAATGAGCTTCAATTCAATTAGTATTTTATAGTATACTACAGAATTTTAAAGGTAATGGTGGATAGAAATGGGATGGATGTGTTTCTGGAATGCAACCTCAAAAAGTTAAGTGCACAGAACTTCAGTTACTCTAACTTCTGTTACTGATTATGAGTATTTAGAAATAAGAGTGGCCATAGTGAGTTTTTGTTGAAGGGGAAAAATACAGGGAAAATGATCACTTCTGCACAAACAGTGAAATAACTTTGTATAGGAGTCTATACGTAATAAATAAATAATGTAAAGATTTTTTTTGTTGCTGGTGTGGGCCAAAATGTAGACTGGATTACTTAAAGTAATTTCAGGGGTGGAGGAAAAATCACACAGTACAGAAAATTATCCTTCACATACCCTTCTGGATGCTCATAGCAAATGCTGACATTTTGGAGGATTTTTTACTGTTAACATTTGTGAAAGAGTATGGCGTGGTTAGTTTGATAGGGCTGATGGGGGTTTTTTGGTAATCTGAATGCCATTTTCCTGTCATAACCATCAGACCCACTGAGTGAGTACTTCATTTTGTCCTTCTTAATTGAAGATGGAAAGATGTCTCACCCAGCTTCTGTGACAATCAACTGATTACCTTGTCACTCCTCCCAGGGGATGCCTCTTAATTTGCTTAGGTCATTGGTAATACCCCCTCTGAAGGCTGTGGTTGTTCATTGTACTTTACCACTGCAGCAGTTGGGACACCATGTTGCCTTTAGTGTACTCAGTTTCTTTATTTAAGACGGTAGTTAAAACACAGATATGAATTCAAGTGCATGCACATTCATTATGACTCTGTCAAATCTTGCTTCCATGACTCCAAATAGAAGCAGTCCATTTGTAAATAGAGACACTTACATATTTGAAAACATTGACATTTCACTACTAAAACCATTTTTTCTGATGTTTATAAAAATATAGCTACAATTTTTTCTTTATCATGACTTCTCATTTTTCTGGTTGTGTTTCTTGCTTAAATACAAGTATTTATATGTAGGAGAGGCTCTTCTGACTATTTTCATCTTGGCAGATGAGAAGGGAGTAGTAGAGCCAATATAGAAAGCTCACTTGCAAATTTTTCTTCTAGTGGATAGGTGGTTGTAAAATTGTGTAAAATTTTTTACTGTTGTATACTCTGGATAGAAGTAATTATTATTGCGTCATTATATTTTATGTTAAAGGTCCTTCTTATAGCACAGCAAACTACACACAGACCAGGAACTGAACTATACTAGAAAGGTGTCAGAAGAAAGAGGGATATGTTTTGGTGTCATTCAGCATCTGGTTTGTCTGGTGCTTCACTTAAGCAACATAGCCCTCTTGGATAAAAACTGACAAGGCTCATTAGACAGGCTTTAAGCAGGTAGGATAAAATAGAGAAGAATCCTCTCCTTGATTGCCACATAACACATACTTCAGTCAGAGGTATCCTGTCGTAAGATACGACAAATAAGAAATGCATAACGTGCTGCGGAATGGATCATCACTGCTTATCCTTGAAGCCAAGATCTTACTAGGATTTGAAAAAAGGATTAGACGTTTATACGGATGAGAACATCCACAGGTCTTTTAGATAAAATTAGAAAGAGCTATAATCCCTTATGCTTCAAAGAAATACCATGCTTTAATTGATGGGGAAGAAAAAACTTTATTTAAGATCAGATCACTCCATTACTTGCCACTATTCTAATTCTGTATTTCTCTGGGGGTGGAGTCCTGGCTACTCTTAGAGAGAAAATACCAGACTACAGATATTTATAATTGCATTCACATACTGGCAATTTTACAACTGTGCAGGAGTCACATGAGAACTGAAATAAATATCACGTGACCAATAAAAAAAAGAAAATACAAGAGTAAATCAAGCCATAGCATTGGAATATCAGTATGATGGTGTATAACATAAAGAAAAAGTTGAAAGATTAGATACCTTCAAGATAGCTTGATGAATAATATCAATTTATTTCTAAAGCTTCTTTGATATTTCCCTTAATTTAGGAGTTTGAGATTTCTTATTCACTTCACACTCAGAGTGTTAATGAGAATGTGACACAAAGATAAACACTGAATGTTCTTCCGGAATCAGTTAATAGAAAATTACACCTTATAAATTCACATTGCACAGTTTAAAACAATGACAAAACCCCACAATTTTGTGCAAATATTTGTTTCGAATGTTCTAAATTCATTCATAATATATTCAGAAATAGAAATAAAATAATTTTGAGTTCTTACTTGTAATACTGGTATAGGGTTGCACTATAAATTTCTAGCATTATTCAGTATTTATAAGTGCCCTTTGTGTAACGCTGTAACATAATTTAAGTGCATAAGTTGTTCATTTATATTAGTCATCTTTGACCTCAATATGCATTAATATCATGGTCAAAATATAATTTGCCACAGGAGATATTTTAGAAATATTTTCCTGTTTACTTTGTGCTTTCAGACCTGTGGAGGGAATCCATGGGACTGGGGCTAGAAGGAGAAATTGACAATAGAACGTGTGCTAATTAAATTTGCAAATAATACCAAGTTAAAAGAGACAACAAGTATATTGGAGGGCAAGAACTGAATTAAAAATTATTCTGACAAATTAAACCAATGGACTGAAAAACCTAAGATGAAACTTAAGAGGGAAAAGCATGAAATACTATGTTAGTATTAATCAGCTGGATAAATATAGAATGATCAACTAGTTAAGTAGCAGCCAGGAGCTATGGTGGATCTCAAGCTAAACAAGAGTTTTGCTATTGCTAAAATGTCAAACAACACACTGGAAAGTGTAAAGTAGAAATTTAGGCTTCTAGACGCTCTTAGATTTTAGAAAGGAGTTGCTTTGTCAGAGTCCACTGGACAGCAACTAGGAAGAGTGGAAAGAAATATAGAAAATGTGGTTGGTTTACCCAGAAGAATGAAAAAGATAGTCAAAGTGAGCATTTGAGCGATCAAGGGAATGACAATAATTTTAAGATCTGTGAGACTATTTTCTCTGTATGCATGGTGGATGGCAGGTTTGCAGAGGGAGTATTTAGGTTAGACATCTGGCAAAGCTCTTCAGCATTAAGAACAGGCTTCCAGCAGGAACCAGCCTGCAGTCCTTTCTGGTCTTTGCATGGAAAGAGCCATCAGGGTTCTGTGGAAAAAAAATAGTGTACATGGAGTGGCAGCAACTTGGGAAAACGCCCACAAAGGTAATCAAAATACTGATCTCAAAGACTGAGGTAGAGTCCGAATCTCTAGATATTTATTGGTTGAATCCAAACTGCACTTCATGCATAAAATTTTTGGAAAATTTTAATGTGTTGCAAATATTAGAAGAAATCAGTTTAAAAATACTTGGTTAAAATTATTAAAAATTATTAATATCACTCCTCCAACTTTTCCATTTATTATTTTTGCAGTCATAGTACATTATTCTTTTGTGTTTGTGTCAGTTATACTGTTTTACAATTTGACCACAACAGAAAAATGTCTCTCTGTTATAGAGACTAATCCAGTCAGTACTGAGAAAAAGAACACCAAGCACCAACTCTTAACGACTGATCCTTCCTGGAAGAATCTATCTAGTCACAAATAACATTTAGCAACTAAAAGAACTAAATGGTCATATTTCCTTATAAGTACGGCTGATGATACCGTAGAGCCCACCTTGATGACCTGGTAACAAATATTTCTAGAATAAAACTAGAATGAAGACATCTTGCATACATATCTAGTATGGAAGATGGATTCAGAACAAGAGAAATTTTTTGTCTATTGTGTTCTTCCCAGCTCAGGAGACCTAAACTGTTTGGAAAACATGTGCTAACTTTTTAAAGGTAGTAAAAATCAAATGCTTATACTCTATTTTATTGATATTTCCTTTACAATCCCTAGCATATGTTCAGATACTAAAAATAATTTTCAGAATTATGCAATATTTAATTTAGTTAATGCTATACAGATGGTATTATAGGAATACAAATGCATTCACCCTGAGGAAATACACAAGTCAATTTATATTTCAGTGAATATTTCAGTAATTGCCACATAGCTCGAATGTCCCTGTTGTTAAATACAGATGTAGATCTGTAGATCATTAGAATTCAGGGAATCACTTTTTGGGCAAAGAAGAAATGTTGGCTACATTATTCCATCATTGTTGCTCACAGAATTAATCTTAGTAAGATTCACACACTATTCAACCTCACTCATGCCTACAAGTTCAACCCTAACTGAACAAGAAGTAGTGGGTGGAAATTTTTGGTCATCGAATCCTCAATCCTTTGCTATAAGAAAACTGAGACATGAAAATTATGTAACTGATAACAATAATCTCTGTGTTCTAGATTACATGCAGAAAATCTCCTGAATTCACACAGTCTCAGTATTAAACACTTTAATACAGAACAAAAAGGAGGGAATAGTCTGCAAAAGAACGAAGGAATAAATAAGAAAAAGGAGGCATTGAAGTAAGTAGAAGATGTCAGAGGATAAAGGGGGCTGGAAATTAAAAATAAGACAAGAAAAAGAGTATACAAGAGTCCATTAAAAGCTTGCAAGCAAAAGACAAATAAAGGTCACAAAACAAATACAATTATTTGCAGTCAAAGGCCGTAGTGGTAATATAATGAGTTTTTATAATTGCATCAAGGAGAAAAAAGACTGGAGACGATGTCTTAAACTGACAGAGGCTTGAGACAATGACATAGTGGTTTTGGCTGGACTTCACTAAAGTTTTGTGCTCTAGGCAACATGATGCTAGGTTTTAGTCAATTCCGGGCTAGAAAAGCCATTCAGTGGAAAACAAACAAACAAGCAAACAAAACCACAGCCCAATTCATTCACCTTAATTAAAATAAAAGTGAGGAAAAAACAGCAACTAGTTTAGCCCTGTATCATTTACAGAATAAACCTACCCACCACTATTAATGGAGGTTCTTGATCAGCAAAGATCAGTTAGAAGGTGCCTGGCATGCAGCACAGAAAACAAAATGTATGCTGACCAAATGTGTGTTCCCCTGCAGCCTCCTTTGAAAGGTACAACTCTGTCTGTAGCTGAGGAAATTTGGCTGCTTGTTGTAAGGATATCAGATCTCACAACATATGCACCATACTAGTTGTCAAAGTATTTCAGTGAGCCAAATCTAAAAAGGTACTTTAAATTTGATGATATTTATAGACATCTAATAATGTTGCAAAGATGTCAAAGAAATTAGATGCCACGTATATAGCAGGAGCTGTACTTGTAACCAGCTGTAGCTGCATTTAAAAAGTACATTTCAAGACACTGTGTATCTTTAGAAACAAGAACACATTTGTAAAGCTCAACCATGATCCAAAATGTGGGAGAGATGATAAAGAGGTCATATTTTGCGCTGTTGTTCTTTCTAGGAGCCCCTGATGGAATAGCCAATGTGAACCGAAGTAAGGCATATCCTCCAGTATCCCATACTGTCTGTGCTTTGCTGACATTTTCTTTAGTGAGGGTATACACACATTTTATTACACTCTAGATGGGGAAAGCAAAGGAGGATCTGTTCAGTTAAACTGTTAAGAAAGTAGATTGTCTATTGATAGAAAGCTCCAATGCTTGTCTTCATGTCACCACAATGTATCACATCGGTTCATTACAAACTGATGCAAACTGGCAGGCAAAATTAACACATGTCAACTTTGTGTCTTCACTCTCAGGGCTAATAGGCATCCTAGGGTATTTTTTACTATTATATGTCTTGCTAACAGGCTGATACTGTCATGAATGAAAGGGATAGTCTTCTAGTGGAAGTAATCCTGGGCCCAGAAAACACTACAGTGCTCAGAAAATCCCACAGGCAATCAACTGTGCAGAGATACCGTACTGTAAATGACAACCAAAGCTCCAAGTCATTCAACTCCTGAAAAACACGTTATACATTTTTAGAGTACAGGAAAAGTGGGATGAGTGTCCAGAGCAAACCATCTAAGCATATAGGAAAAAAGGTATGCGAAAGCTGAGGGTTTTAGGGGGGCATATTTGGTCACTCATCTAGGTCCTGGGAGACTGCGGAAACTCATGAATACAAATGTTTAGTCTAGTGCAGAAACAAAGTGCTGTTCAATTTGTGTAAGTTAGATTATACAAATTGACTGCCGTTGAATAACCATATAGGGCTCTATATACATCTGTAGACAGCGTATGCATTACAGTAATAAAAACAAGGTCACAGCAATAGAATTTTTGAAATAAGGACACTAACAACTTGCAATGGACAGTTGTTTCATTAATTTACATGCTTTAATTTTGTGTCATTTCTGTTATGAACTCATTGAAAAGTGGAGAAGGTTGGTCTTACTCTGAAGAAGCGTGGACCATATTCAAGGGGAGATTCTGGAAGCTGGAGGGCAAGCAAGAATGATGCTGCTCTCCACTTTTAACAAAAAGTCTTCTATTCATTTTCTCAACACTGTTGAAAATATATAGTTTTTTAACTTTTTTTTTTTTTGTTTTTTTTTTTAAGGAACCTTGTGATTAGACACAGCGGTAATGAATATTGTGGAAAACACACAAGTGGTACAGAAGATTCCATTATAGGCTAACAAAAACTTCATGAAATTTGTCTACTATGCCAGACACGTTTGCATGTCTACATGTGAATTTTAACAGTGAGAAACAAACAAATTCTGATGTAGCATGTTGGAGAAAGAAAGTAGAGAAAAACAGAGTAGACCAAAATGTGTCTGAAAGGTAAAAAAATAATCTTTTCCACAGTTGGAAAAGAGTTGGAAAGTCATGTAAAGCAGAAATGTGGTAATATTTTCTAGAAAGAAACTGAAAGACAGAAAAAAAATATTGTTTTACATAATAAATTATTGTTGCTCTTTTGAATGGAGCAGAAATAAGTAATGAGTGTAGGGTGATGCAATAAATTAATGAAGTAGTTGGATCAAATATTGTGGTGGGTTAACCTTGGCTGGTTGCCAGGTGCCCACCAGGCCCCTCTATCACTCCTCCCTTCAGCAAAATAAAGGGGGAGAATAATATGAAAAACTTGTGGGTCAAGATAAAAGCAGTTTAATTAAAGCAAAGGCCAAGGCCAGGCACAGAAACAAAAGGTAAACAAAGATATTATTCTGTACTTCCCCTCAGTAAGCGATGTCCAGCCACTTCCCAGGAAAGCAGAGCTTCAGTACATGTAGCAGCTGCTCCTGGAGACAAACGTAGTAAAGAATACCAATTTGACCATTTACCTTGTTATTGAATTTTACATATATGCAGTTAATTAGTTTATTGCTAGAAATTGAAATATTTGTCTAAAACCATGTTTTCCTACAATCCCAGCTTCTGCACTCCCCAACTACCCATTTATTGTCTATAGCCTCTTCCCTCACTTCACAAGTATACAGTATAGCAGAGAATCACACTGGATTAAGTTGAAGATATACATTTTATGTTCCATAAATGATTCATGCATCCTATGAAAATTGCAGCATTTGCACTCCAGTAGCATAAAGTTCTAGGGAAAGAAGACTTAAATGTTTAGTAAAACATGCTTCTCAACATATTGAGAAGCAGGAGTATATTTATGCAGGTATAAGCAGGAGAATAACCAGGTTATGAGAAAGGTTCAGAACAAAAACCAGGAACCAGCCTCAGGGAAGCGAACTGTGTTTTGAGCCATGTTGTGACTGTTACAGTCAGAAATCTAGTAGAATTGTATATATTGGACCACAAACCAAACAGAATGTGCTATTTTTTACTGATGACAACTTTGAATACGAAGACTGAGCCCATAGTGGAACAGAACTGAGCAAGTGAGTAGATGTAAACTGCAACAGTTATAAAACAGGAATTCAAGGTGCATCAAATAGTCGTATATTCTTCTCTGAACTCTTTCACGTGACTTGAGACTAATATAGAGCCTAAACCACAGGAATTCTTTGAGATAAAGTGGAGCAGATCATGCAGTTTAATGAATTCAAGTACCTTATAATGCACACTCTCAGTCTGAAACTCTTGATATAGTTTACTGGTTCAAGCCATCACTGCTGACCAGTATATCTTGTGTCACTGGTGTAGTTGTTACTGGCACCAATGATGTGGAGACGTCCAACACTCAAAATCAAATCTTTCCACATAATCAAATCTTTCCACTTAAATAATAGTATCATCCATCATTATAATGTCACTGAGAAAATTGCAGTGCTCAGCATTACCCACCTGTTTCATTTATGTCCATCACTTTGACAAAATCATAATTAGAATGCTAAAACAGATTTTCATGAGTGCTTTCATGAGTCACTAAGTCAAAATGCAGGGAATGCTGGTCCAGGCTGTATCCTGTCTAAAATTTAATATATACTGCACAAGTATTGTTAGGATGAAACGAAAGATGTGTGAAGTCATCAATCAACTTCTTACTCCAGCAATCCAATTGCTTGGTATTAACCATCCAATTTTTATTCAGCAGATCAAAATTAGAATGTGGAAGTACAACTGTCATCATATTTCTTGTATTTTTTCACATATTGTCTAAAAATATAGCTTTCAAATGAGTTTTAAAGATTACAGTCTGCATGATGTCTTCATTGTTAAAGAAATTAAATTTAAATGAAATGGTCAAAATGCTGTCATCAAAGAATGTGACTGAACAGACAAAATTAAATCCAGTAATATTTTGAAAGGGATCTTAAAACACTTTGCACTCATCACGCACAAATACTTTCATGTGAAAAGGGCACTTATTTTTTTACCAATGAAGGATAGTAAGAGTCAGATTCCAAGCTCCAAAGCTATCGATGTGTGAGAAGGTGAATCTGAATGAGGCTTTTCTGCTGTATAGATGGGAAGTACATTACAGCAGCATATATATCATTTACTGGTATGACTTAAACTTGATTTGCATATTCACAGTTAGCAATGTCATGTAAACTACAAAAGTGCTACCAAGACAGTCAATATTACTTCTATATAGCCATGTAACATCAGATATTTTAATATGAGGGATTTTCACATGGGTTTAAGAAAATCTTTATAAAAACAGTGCTGAATAAAAAAAATTTCTAACTTTCCACCTATAAAGTCATACTCCCTGAAACTGGGTTATACTGCAAGAGGTTGTATCGGCTTCATGAAAAAACAAGACACTAATACCATTTGTTCAACCTTTATTATCAGCAAGATAATGACAAGGAAAAAGAAAATATGGTCTTATATAAGAAGCACAACGGATTTGCAACACAATAATTACAGGCTCTCCAGGGCACTATAGCAATGGTGGGGACCTGGAATGTACCCTTTCTCAATTGTACAAACACTTGTTTGCCTCTTAGTTCCAGAAAAGTACTGTATCTTAACCTGTTGTCACTACAGAAATGATCACTGTTTATGACTGTCATAGAACTTTTTATTGCAAATATGAAGGAGAGTGTGGCAATTTGGTAAAAGTGGAAAAGGTCCATCTATTCAATATTTTTTTAAGACTATTAATTGGAGCAGCTGCTTAATGTTCCTGAGAAGTAGCAATAGGCTTGATGAATAAGGATTAAGAGTGAACAGTTGTGGTTTACAGACATATAAGGGCAATTTATCACATTGCTTATCTCAAACTGAAAATGCGTTGGTTACCTGAACAAGAACATAAGATAGAGATAGATAATTTCTAGTACTAAGTATATAAATGAAACAAAATTGTCTGAATTGGATATTAATGTGAGCTCCATAAGATAATGTTGTTCTCATCTTGTTCTTTAAGCACTGCCACGAATCCCTAGTTTGTTTCTTGATTTTGTGAGTCTTTGATAAATGTGGTCTAGACCATTTGTGTTTTCTTAGGAGATGTCATTAATAAATGTTTAAAATGCTCATCTCTAGAGGATTGTCTGCATGGCCTTGCAAACAGAAAGAGAAAAAACAAAATTTAAAGGAAAAAATGTGAAATGTTAAAATTAAGCAGTTCATGCCTCTTTAAAGCAAACTTCGTGTATTAAACTATCAGAATTAGGTTTGAATATATTAAAGTTATCATTCTCTCAGCTGTTTGTTATCCTTTCCTGTTTTCCCCATTTAAGAAAATAGATAACACAGTAAAGTGGCTATTGCTTTTTCATTGTACCTCTGAATAAGAGTTTCAGTAAACATTTCAACATATTTAGATCAGATGCATATTTCCCCACAATCTTTTTACTTAAAATTTTCATTTATGATAGATACAGTAACTCTGTTCTGGAAAGTGTAGGTTTATGTCTTATGTTCATACTGAGTGACTAAGTTACTGTCAGTGGCTGTTTATGGGGGATAGAAAGCCATGTAGATGTTTCATCCTACTTGACAATGCATTTGTCAAGAAAATATCATCATAAAAAATTGACCTTTCTTCTGTTTCATTGTGAAAGCCATACAACAGGTAGACAAATTTACTCAATTTCCTTCTTGCTCCATGAATGCTGTAAATGAGATAGCAGATTACCTGAATTAGCAACACATTTGAAGTCCATAGGTAATAGTAGGGATTTTACCTGCCTGTATTGTCAATCAAGGTCCTTCAGCACTAAAAATCTATGTGGAAAAGTTAAAATTCCTGCCTCACTTCCTTGCACTTCAGTCATGGTACCCTTTCTTTCTTAAATGTCACACTGAATGTATTTAAGTCTGTACCAGGAATACTTAAAGTAAAATTTACAGTCCTT
>WKFP01015394.1:1063282-1094591 GCA_011057875.1 Pterocles orientalis
CCTTTTCTCCAGGCTGAACAACCCCAGTTCCCTCAGCTGCTCCTTGTAAGACTTGTGCTCTAGACCCTTCACCAGCTTCATTGCTTTTCTTTGGACATGGTCCAGCACCTCAATGTCTTTCTTGTAGTGAAGGACCCAAAACTGAACACAGTATTCAGGGTGCAGCCTCACCAGTGCTGAATACAGGGGCACAATCACTTCCCTAGTCCTGCTGGCTACACTATGTCTAGTACAAGCCAGGATACTATTGGCCTTCTTGGCCACCTGGGCACTCCCACTGTAGATCAAGCCCTCCAGGTCCTTTTCTGCCAGGGAGCTTTCCAGCCACTCTTCCCCAAACCTGTAGCATTGCAGGGGGTTGTTGTGATCCAAGTGCAGGATATTACATCAGTATCTGTATCTGTAAAAGTATTTTGTTAAGGAAATATCATAGAATCATGGAATGGTTTGGGTTGGAAGGGATCTTAAAGATCATCGAGTTCCAACTCCTCTGCCATGGATAGGGACACCTCCCACTAGACCAGGTTGCTCAAAGCCTCATCTAACCTGGCCTTGAACACCTCCAGGGATGGGGCATCCACAACTTCCCTGGGCAACCTGTTCCAGTGCCTCACCACCCTCACAGTTAAAAATTTCTTCATAATATCAAATGTAAATCTACCCTCTTTCAGCTTCAAACTGTTACCCCTTGTTCTCTCACTACACTCCCTGATAAAGAGTGCCTCCCCATCTCTCCTGTAGGCCCCCTTCAGGTACTGGAAGGCTGCTATTAGGTCTCCTCTGAGCCTTCTTTTCTCCAGGCTGAACAACCCCAACTCTCTCAGCCTATCCTCGTATGGGAGGTGCTCCAGCCCTCTGATCATCTTCGTGGCCCTTCTCTGAACTCAATTCAGCAGGTTCACATCCTTCTTATGTTGGGCCCCAGAGCTAAGCATAGTGTTGCAGGTGGGGTCTCATAAAAGCGAAGCAGAGGGCGAGAATCACCTCCCTTGTCATGCTGGTCATGCTTCTTTTGATGCAGCCCATTATATGGTTGGCTTTCGGGGCTGCAAGCGCATATTGCCAGCTCATATTAAACTTTAAACAGGCCTGTTCTTACTGCATATAGCAACTTTTTTTTTTTTTTTTTATGAACAAATTTAAAAGCTCCCTCTTTCTTAAACTTTCATGTAAGGCAAGGAAATTTTATTGTGCTCATTTGAAAAAAAACTGAAATGAATCATTGTCCAAGATGAGTCAAAGAGTTCAGGGCAGAAGCAGGAGGATCCATTTCAAAATCACTGGCTGTCATCATCAGAACATATCTCTTCCGGGCCCTGAACACAATTTCTTGTTTTTCATGCAAAGTTACATACACAGCAAATTCAGTAGTAAAACAAATCTGTATTGGTTGTCAGATGCTCTGTAATTCTACAATCTTCTGCTGGATGAAACCTGTAACCTCTTAATACTAATAATGAATTCCTTGAAAGAGTTATGAGTTATACTGAAAGGAGATTAAACTATAATCAACCTTTTACTAGCTGAAGTGAATCTGGAAAGACTGAACTGAGTATTCTGGTGTGGTAATCTTTCCTGTTTCCTACAGTCTCAAAAGGGTGGTTAAAAACAAAAAATAGCTGTGGCTGGATAGGGTCATGAAGAAGTGAGGTGAGGCACTGGTTGCAATTGTTCCTTAAAATCTTGTGGTACTAAAATTTCAATAGGAAATGTGCATAAAGGAGAATCTATTGCTTTGGTTGTAGCTGGAGGGCTCACGACTGAAGAAACATTTAAGTCTCTTGGATTTCTTTATTTTTTCCTTTAGGGGTTGAAAATTATTAATGATTATATTTACTTAGCTTTTATATCAATACCTCTATCTCTATATAATGCTTCGCTTGACTGATAATGTTTCTTTCTCTCAATGCGAAGAGTTGTATTGAGGTTTGCTAGGGGTTAGGCTATAGCCCTTGGGACTGCAGGCTTAGATTTCAGGTTTAATACCATAAATCTCCTTTTGGATATTGAATGTCTATTGAGGAAAACTTGTGAAAAATTGCACATATAAAAATAAATTCATGAAATAGGTGTTGTTGCTTTATCTGTCAAAATGTGTAACAGAGTACCTAGCGGTTGGCTGTAAAGTTCACATTTTATGGTTAAGAATGTAACAGCTTGTCATTATCTCAGAAAAAAACTGCTCAGTTCATAGTTTAAACCAAATCAGGACAAAAGTGGTTTAATGATTTATTAACACCGCATAATTAACTATACATTTAATAGATAAACAGTGTTAGTTAGCCACTTACAAAATGTTAATACAGCTACAAATTTCTAAACTTATTTCTTTATCTAAACCAAATCTGTTCTAATCCCACACGTATTCATGCAGTTACATTTGGGCTAGCAGCGTGCCCTCTTTTCCGCAGGATACTGCATGTTTCCTGAGTGCACAGCGCTCCTGTGAGAGATGTGGGTGCTTCCAGCTCTGCGTGTTCCCCTGCTGCTTCCTACCACCTGCTCACTGTCAAGGGAGCACTCTACCAGCTCCCACAGGCACACCGAGATGTGGGTCGCTGCTCACTGCATCCTGCACTCTCTGCCCTAGCTGCATGCAGGCTGCTCCCAGTGCCCCACAGGGAGCCTGCACCATCAGCCCTAGGCAGGGCTTGCAATGCTTGTAGGGTGACTGCCAGCAGTGCCAAAACAAGGGTTGACTACTGCTGCTGGTTTCGCTCTGAGGTTTCACTGTTTCCAATTTCTTTGCTTATCTTATGCTTCTTTTCCAGGCTGACTCCTTTGTTCCAGAAGTCCTTTTGTAATTACCTGGTTCAAACCAGGTGATGGCCATCTTCCTCTTAACAGGGCTTTTAGAACGGTTGAGCCTTGTGATTATCCCCATACTCACACTCTAAAAGCTTCAGACTGACCTTGTTATATATTAGACAGTAATTACACAGTCAAAGCCCCATAAATATCCATCTATGCAAACAATTATGATCTTTGGATTCACCTGAAATTCAGCAAGGAGAGATTAGCGATGAAGGAGTCTCACGAGTCCAAATCCTTCAAAGGCAAACCAAGCGTTTCATCTAAGGAACTGCTGGTCAATAGAGAACTCATCTGATCGATTACAGTATTAGCTACACAGATGCCAAGCTTGTTCTGTTAAACACCAATAAACCTTGGGACAGCAGTGTTGTGATCTTTCTTGAAACTGAAAGGATTATACCTAGATGTCTAATTGGAGATAACATGACATCTTAAAAGAAAGGCTCTTTAGATTGAAATTCAAGCTCCATGTGCAAGATCTGAAATGAAGTATTATTTCACATGCACACACACACACACACACACACACACACACACAAGTAGCATTGTGAGAGGACATAATCCTTTCTCAAGGCAGTTCAATTAAGCCCTTCCAGGCACATTTCTGCATCTGTTATTTGTCTGTTTGTTCACTGCCTGGTGTTCATTTAATGTTCCCAATGCTCACAATCACCTGGTTGTACTCTTGACGTTTAGCCATTTTTCTGTTATATCTGTCTTCCTGCTTACAGAAGCTTGTTTGATACTTTCAGAAGTAGGATAACAGTATTTTTACTTAGGACAGGTCCTCTTATGGCCAAGATGGCTTCTTAGAATGTTACCATTAAATTTCTGTCTGGACAGGCTATGGATTTAGTTTGTTCTCTCTCTTAAGACAGGTTATGATCAAGGTTTTGCTCACTATTTTCATTCAAACGGATACAAACATCATCTCCTAAAAGTCATTGCCGTTTGATCAGAGTTTTGTAGTGACCAAAATGTGGTAGATCGTTGGCTATGTAAATGTCTACTTGCAGAACAGGCAGCAATATCTCATGCAGTAATTCCATTACTTCCCTTGGTTCTGGTCAGTACTAAAACAATGAAGTGTACGCAGCCTTATGTCATAGGTTTCTGGAAACCCACACAGATTCATGAAGTGATAAGTGGTATCCAGAGAAAGTTCTCTCCATTGCCAATAGAAAATAGTGCAAAATTAAAAATAAAGAAGGTAGAAATAAGAGTGGCTTCCAAGGTCATAAAGGATGTTAGCACTCTGAAAGGATGAATAACACTTCAAAGAGGAAAAAAATGTGTATGTTTTGTCTTAATAACATGTTCTGGGTAAGCAAACTGAGCAAACAAAACATAACAAGAAATACAATTGTCATAATTTAGGTATATGTGACCCCCAATTGCAAAAAGCAACCAGTTTTCTCAATACCCGTAAAGACTTCATATTTTAAGGGAGTTTTTTTTTAAATAATAAAACTCAGAAATTTGGTATCTAGTCATGAGAACTTATCCTGGTCTTGTTCAGTATACTTCATATAATGTAATCCCTCCCCCTGGATATGAAAGTAGGTATATCAAAATAAGAAAAAGAATTCTTTGGAGCATACTCTGTCGTGAAAAGTATTAGTTTTATTCTGATGTCAGAGTTACAGAAGCAATTGTTCTCTCCAGTAAAATGAAGGAAAATGTTTGTCTTTTCATTTCGTTATGATCCAAAGCAGCAACTTATCTGGGAACATTTTGTTGTTTACATTAATGCTTATTTATATAACGATGATCTTGGTTACAGGTTTAGGACATCTCAAGGTATAATTTGAACAAAATTCTATTAGTAAGATCATTCATTTTAAATTTATCTTGTATTAATTAAAGAAATTATTAATTAATTGACTGTAATCAATCTTCCCCATTAGTAGTCAGTTCTATTTCAAAAATATCTCAAAGAAGGGAACATTTGTACCACGTGTACCTAATGAGTTACTCGTTCCATTAATATGTAATGTGGGGTCCCTACAGAAATCAAAATACACTGAAATGCACACTGCCAGAAATGGTGTAATTTATATTTTAAATTTCTATGTTGTAACTTTTTACACAACCATGAAAATGTTTCTATTGTAATTCATGCTACTGGAGAAGAAAGGAACAAAAAAAAAATACTGCAGGATTCTGTAAGGGCTCTAAAGTATATGTGGTTTGCAAAATGTTATGGCATATATTTATGACTAGGATTCAGTAGGTTTTGTGAGTGAAGACATAAACAAAGGAAGAATAACTGTCATTTCAGGGTCCCTCTGATTTTCTGAGATATCTATTCTGAAAGAAGGCTAAGAGTATTCTGTTGGCAGCCTCCACTAAGATGAAGGTCAGCATATATAAAGTTGTTTATTAAGTTAACAGGTAAAATAAGAGAGAAAGTGTGTCTCAGTTTCTATTTTGAAACTTTATGGGCAGTTATGATGTCTTGAAAGGTAGCTATTGAGATTCCACTTGCATTTTATAACACAGCCAATAAAACATTAAGCTAAATAAGTATTGTAACCAAAAGAAGGAGTAGTTCTCTGAAGCTTGCTTCTGTTGGAAAGAATGCAACCTACAGAACAGTTTTAGCTGGGGGGGTGAGCAACTTGAGAGAGAAAACGCTGGCTTACCTCTGAGGACAGAGTGAAGTTCTCAGGTAAAAATTAACATCTTTGATTTTTCTGTACTATTATACAAATGCTGCAATGGGATGTTTGTATTCTTTTTTAGTATTCATATTCCTAAATCTTCTCTATATGTGAAATCTCTGTATAAATGAGAAAGTGCTGGACACTGATTTTCTGAGAATAGGGTTTTCACACTGAGTAGTATAGTCAGTAATTAATCTGAACTGTTAGGTCCTTTAGCACTATGGACTGAGATTTCATCCTCATGACAGGACCAGTTTGGGGACTAGCAGTCACAAATTTGGAGAAGAATCTCTTTTGTCAACCAGAAAAGAATGTCTAGAACATACTCCTCAATTCACTAAAAGGCATGCATTCGTCACAAGCACATTTCTAGAAACGTTCTATGCCTCAATATGGAATCACATGATTTTAGTTGACAGAGAGACAGAGATGGTTTGCAAAAGACTTGTCATTTTATGTTCACGGTTAAATTAAAAAAGCTGATTCTACTCATATTGAAGTTAACAGCAAAATTCCTGCTCATTGCAATGACAGCTGGATTGGTCTATAAATGTCTCTTTGTTATGCTTGTTCTGCTGTGCATAGTATGTTTTCCTTTAACAACATTCTGTAATTAACAACAATTTGACAGACTGAAAGATCCCACTGTTTCATACTTGTTATTGCTGCACGAAGCAGAATTGTGAGTTTTGTTGATAAAGGGAAATTGCAGTTAAGTGAAATGTGCTCTCTTTCTCACAAAATAGCTCTTTCAGTATAACTGTATGATGCTCACATTAAATAACAACTTTCTGATTATAAACTCGTAAGATTACCATGCTGAAGACTTTCTGCTATGCAAACACAAGAATATCCAGAATTTGCTGAAACTGGAAAATTCTGACTTAACTATGCATTAAAAAAAACTTAGCATCCCTTCCTTCACCCAAGCTTGATAATTTGCTCTTATTACATGATCTTTCTAAGTGTTAAATTAAATCTTTTCTTGGGATAGCTCTTCTATTTTGTCTACCTGGAAGGTGAGATTGCCATTTTTCCAATTAGAATTATTTGGACAATTAATGATTTAAAAAGTTAATCTAGTATCTTCATATTTCATTTCTTTAAGGGATCAAGGCATTGCTTTCAAAGCATTGACCTTGTTTGCAAAATGTGCTTGAGAGTGTTAAAAGGAACCAATAGACAAGGATTTATTAATACAGGTCTTCTATTGTTTACCGTCTACTTCGAAATATATTTTGTTGTATTTAATTCAAAAGGGTATCCAATACAATTTTCTTTCATAATGTATTTGCTTGCAGAACAAATAAGTAGATGGGATTCTTCCACTCATATTTAAACACATCTGAGGCTACTTTGATGTTAAAATGTTTAAGAGTAGTTGAGTGTTTGTGTGCTTTTAATATTATATGAACAAAGGCTTAAACATCAATACATACATTTTGAAACATCAGCTACTTTGTTAGGTTAATTCATACAGATTAAAATTAGTTTAGACATCACTGGTTAAGCAATCTCTCTTTATATGTATCTCTTCCATAGCAGTTCTTGAACCTATTACCCAGTTTCAGAAACTGCTGAACATAAAGATTAATAAGTAGTAATGTATTTTATGAAGATACTTGGGAATATGAGAGATTCTTATGAGTATTCAGACTGTGAAAAAAATTGCACTGTAAATTTGCATATCCAGGATTTAGCCTTAATTTATGTAAATTGAGATCCAATACTAGTAACATCCCTTGCCTCTTCAGCCACAGTTTTCCATACTGTCCTTTTAATCAGGCTTAGTATTGTTTCAGTTAGCAAGGGAAACAATTCACAAAATTATCTGGCTAAAACATATCACTTATTTTTAAAGCATCTTTCTAAGGTCCAGTATGGTCAATATGAAGTCACACATACGTTGTTGTGGAACAGCTGAAAGAAGAAATATGTAAGGTGGTTTGCATGACAGTGCGAACCCCAACAACAGTCTGGATTTAAAGTAGCTTCTGTTGTTGAGCTTCAACATTAAACACTAGAGACTCCACCCAGACAATAAACTTTGATTATATGGAAATGTGCACCTCAAATACAAGGACTGCAATAGCTAATAAGCCAGACATTAGACAGTTCCACTCCTTCTGGAACAAAAACCATTAAACAATGTCTTCCTTGTTCCAGAGGAAAAAGTGTCCTGTGTCAGAAGACTAATTTTCTATTGTACAGTAAAGTATGACAGTGAAAAGGTTTGGGTTTGGAAAGTTTAAACCTCACAGATAAGATAAGATAAGATAAGATAAGATAAGATAAGATAAGATAAGATAAGATAAGATAAGATAAGATAAGATAAGATAAGATAAGATAAGATAAGAGTAAGAGTTTGGGAAAATACCAAGAACACTAAGTCAATTTATAATATTGATTCAGGACGCAGCTCAATAAAGCAGGAGGCAGATTAAGTATGTGCTTCAACTTACTTAGGTACATTTTAGTCCATAACAGAGTCTCACTTAGGCTTTTGTTTGGATCTGTAGAGGTGTCATAGTTTTTCTGCTGACCAAACTGCAATTGTATAGCCGAAAAGTTCTGTACCATTCTTTCTCTCAAAATGCTGATGAGACTAAAATTAAGCCGTTTTCTCCTGAGACAGTGTTAACAAGTCTCAAACAATGAGAAATCTTTCCTCTCACACCATTTTTAGAATCACAAAGGTAATGAGTAAAGAAGACAGAGCCAGTCTTTCCTCATTGGTGTCCTGTGACAGGAGAAGAGGCAATGGGAAAAAACTGAAATACAGGAAATTCCATTTAAACGTAAACAAAAAAAAATACTGTGAGGGTGGTCAAACACTGAAATAGGTTACCAGAGAGGCTGTAGAATCTTCACTCTTAGACATATTGAAAAAATCACCAATTGTGGTCCTGGGCAATCTGCTTAAACTGACCCTACTTTGATCAAGGGAGTTTGATTAGATAGTTGCCAGAGATCCCTTCCAACCCTCATGATTCTGATTCTGATCTACAGTTCACTGTTAAATATTAATTTTGAACAAATTGCAGATTTCAAGGAAATTCATCCAACTTTCACTATTTGTTTTGTGTTAAATAGCAAGTTACACATGAATCTATATTTGTCTCTGGTATTCAGAAAATTAATATAGAATCAAAAGCATGACTGTTCCATCTCATTTATTGACTGCTACCTGACAGGGAGCAGGGTCAGAGACACTCAGCAGAAAAGTACATGAACAGTCAAGCCTACAGCAACAGTCCCCTTGGTGTACTTCCTCACACCAATTTGCTATATTCTCTCTTTCTTTTTCTTGACATCCAAAGCCCTTTTGTAGACACTAGATGGGATTTTGAAGCCCAGAGACAGAAGCATACAGGTAAAAAAGAGATTGGAAAAAGGTGAGGTGTAAGGAGGCAATCACACTCTGCTGAATTCCTCCCTTGCCTGACAGCATATAATCAAAAGACTAAGATGACATGTACTTTGAAACAGTGATAATTCAAACTATTGCATGCTATGTTCTTTGATGGTGGTTTTCCATTGTTTGACCTGCACAGCTTGCGGAATAGGTTTTACTGAGCCTCAGGTGAGTATCCTAGTGAGTTGGTCTCTGCATGAGAAAGGCGTTCCTTTTCTTTTGGATGCTGGAGTTTAGAAGTACCACTTCTTCCAAAGAACACTGTCCTTTATTCCCTATCTGCATGACAAGTCTACATTTTTAAATGGAAGAATGATCTCATTATATGATACCAGATTTGGGGAGTTCAGTTACAGGTTTTAAATCCTTATGATATAATGTCATTCTAATTCAGTAGTCCCAAATTTGCGTGTCCTGACTTTTCCACTTACTTTCAGAAGCCTTATTTTACAGTGACCACTTTATACACAGGCTTTCCTCTTTGTAGATAAAAGTCAGACAGGGTCTGTTAATTTTAGCAACAATCAGATTCTATATAAATGTGTAATAAACTCAAGGTACTGTAAGAAAGTATGTGTACATAGTGCTAGAATGCTTCCCATTCTGCTCCAGTTATACCTCAAGGGAAAAGAAAAGCAAAACTATAAGAGAAATCTTTGAGCCTCATTATCATAGATTAAAACAATTTATATCAGTTAAATGGTTTATTTTGTCTAAGTTAAGGAAATAGGACTGAAGACAGTTAATAAGCATATAATTCCATTTCTGTATGCAGCCATACCATATTGCACTGTGTTCAACAGTCTCAGCCCTGAATCAGTGCTGATCTCTGAAAATTGTACAAGCTAGGCAGGTTGCTCAGTGCAGTTTTCTGAATGTCATGGGAGATGTTAATTCTTTTTCTGAAGGCAGAATGATGTATGTGTATGAAGGCTGAAGTGTATGACTGTTTACGTGGCACCAGGATGCATGCAGCAAAATTTAAGCATAAGGTCCAAGACACAAAGTTGTCATGTGGAATCATAATAATAAGGCATTGAGACTGGTGGTGGAAGCACTGTTTTCAGACCAACATGCACCCTCTTCCTCTTTCCCTGTAGAAGATGTCTAAAGGGATTATTTGTAGGGAGTAAATGTGTGTATGAGGAAGTTATTAGAACTGTTTTCTGCCATATGGGAGTAGCTTACTGGATCTGCTGTGCATCATTAACAGCTTCATAAAGTTGCTTGTATGCAATTAATCATATAAGTGCAATTTGGCATTGAAAAGACTGATATCATGAAGCAAAGCAGTATTGTGTTTTACTGTCAGATAATATAATAAAGATGACAGACATTTCTAGACTGAAAGGGGCTTTTTCCTAACCTAAATAAAGTACAAATATTTTCCAAAGAACCTTTTAATATAAAAATACTAAAATATCTGCCAATTAATTAATATTCACTATATAATTTCATAAAAGTTTTGAGAAGTTTTCCATCACTGCTGTTAACATACTTGTCTGCAAACTGATTTCCTTCCCATCTTCCTGAAGGGCAACATAGCTGATTGCAAATAAATGGAATTATTTCTGAGTAGAATCACAAAGCTCATGGCAATGTGTGCTTAATATGATATATGAATGCCTCGGGCATTATACTTCTTCTACCCTGAGGCACTGATACTCAGTTTTACTGTAGCACTGTTAGTATCCTAACTATAGCAACGCAGTATCCTTCCATAGCTTGATCCTTTAAAGGCTTTAAGAGTCTTCAGCATGACAGATTTTCACTAAAACAACTTGGCAGCTCAAAAATCTTAGAACAGTTTGAGTTGCAAACAAAAGACAGAGATGTGAAAGAAGGTACAATTCTCTTCTTTGTACACATTGTGACACATCCTTGCAAAACACAAACTTTTGAGGAAAAAAGCCATGTTCCTGTTAAACCCAAATTGTTACTCTGTCAGGGCCGACAGCTCCCACTCCTCTCAGGAGAAACTCTGGAGAGAAGAAAATGCATAAACAGAATAAAACCCATTACACTCAGTTTTCTTTCTGATTGTGCCAGCAATAATGTGTTTCATGCATGATAGTTTAATAACACCCAAATACTGAAAATACATATACAGTCTCTTATTTATTCTGGATTTTAAACTCCCAGTTCCAGACAACTTCTAGAAGAGGCAATATATCTGCATTAACACATGAACACCCCAAAACCTTTCCCTGAACTGTTTCATTCTCCTAACATGTGCATCACAGTACCCTTAGTGATTTCTGAGTAGTTGCTATAAATTGAGGGATAATACCTACAGGCTGCAAACAACATTTTTCTCTTTAAGGACAGAAAAACAAACCCGCATTTGTCTGGCACCTAAGAATGCCATTGTACATGCTCAAAAATTTAAGCAGATGTTTTTCTTTCCAGAACTCAGAGTGCAGTTATTACTTTTGCCTATCGCATACATCAGTAATATGAATTACTGCAGGACAGAGAAGGGGTACCCAGTGTGCACAGACAGATGCACAATTAAAATAGCTGCATTTTCTCTATGATTAAGAAAGAACTCAAAAGCCAAGTGGCTTGTAATGTGACAACTGCACAGCAGTTGGAGCGGAGTGTTCAGACTGGTGCCGGCTGGTGTCCTGCTAGCTTTGACAGCAGGCTAAATGATCATGGAACTGGTTCCAAAAACAACTATGCAGGGATAGCTGTAATTTAATATGTTGGATGAGAAAATATGGAGGGACTTTGCATAGACATTATTTTTCACTTCTGTCGGGGAAATAGAAGGGCAGAAGACTGTGAGGAAAAGAATTGAGGAGAAAGAGGAAAAAACAAGTCCTAGGCTCCTTGGTTACATGCCTCCTCTAATTTTGCTTGCTGAGAGCATGGTTGTGAATATGCACAGTGCAGGATCAAGCATGCATTTTTTCCCATATTCCTGAGCTAGTTGAGCTCTATGTTGAATCCTAGGCATACCAAGCCTGATCCTACTTGTCACCATTAACTGTTTGACAGATTGGTGATATGGTGCACTAATTTATTACTTTTTCATGGCAGTTGTGGCAGTAATTCTGTAACAATATACTTTTAGGATGCCAGTTCAAGGAATACAAACTGGATCAGCTGGTAGCTCGTATGGGATAGCTAGCCCTACCCAGTCTTTGATGTCAGTCGTCAACTGCCCGCTGGGAATTTCCGTCATGTTGAGCTCAGAATTTGCAATGGCAGAAAGATGGATGAAGTAGCCCTGTTGCAACGAGTTGTGGCTCCAGTGACCTCAGAGGTGGGTAGAGGGGCAGGATGTATAACCAGCTATCCGTCTGTTTCTGTTGAACTCTTTAGCAGGATTACAGGAAAAGAAGAATTGCAAACAGAACTGTGCCCAGGTTTAGCTGCCCAGTAGCAGTTGAGAGTGATTCTTCCTGGTCATTGCTCATTACTAGTCTGCATTGGGACACTTGTCCTTTCTGATTCAGCCTTACTTTCTTAGTCTGCCACATACTGTAGTTATATCTTCACATTTTGGACAGTTTTGCTTGTTTTGCTCTCTAGACTAAGGGAGGATCATGGCTTTTATTACGTTCACTGCTGTCACATTCAGTGTACTAAAAATTCTGCAAAGATAGACACCACATGGTTCAAAGAGATTAATCCTCAAATAAAAATATTTTCATTCTTTTTATTCTTTTATCATGCAGAGGATAGGGCCCTTAAAGACATTAGTTCAGTTATTAGTCTAGATATGTATAGGAAAATTACACAGAGAATTAAAAATGCACTGAAGTAAACTAAGCCTATAACAGAAAGTCTCACCTTTCTAGTCTGCTTCTAAACTAGCTGCTAAAAATATAACTGGAATTAATTTAGCAACGAAAAACTCAGTGACTTCTACATTTAACTGTTCTTTTTTCATTATCAGTTAACAACTTACAGAGAATTCAGCTACAGTTAGGTTCCTTTTTCATGACAATGGAAATGCTGTGCCACACATTGTCTTCTGAGGTCTGTTCACAGGAATATGCCTGCAGACCTACTACCATCAATGGACTTTACAGGAACTGATTGGAACTTACAGGGAAGTTCTATGGATGAAAGAGGAAATACAGAACTGGAGTTCTCTTTTAGCTGTCCTGACTCTCTGGGAATAACAGAATTAAAAATTGTGCAGATGTATTTTTGCTCCTGAAACCAGGAAACAATTCTTAGTAGATATAAGAGGTATATCTTCCGATCAAGACATGCGAGTTTAGCATCCATTCTTTCTGAATGAACTAGCATTTTAAAACACAGAAGATTATTAAAAAAAAATAAAACAAGGATAAGGTAAGACTGTTTAAGATTAATATCCTGTCTCTCTAGCGTCTTATTAAATCTTGAATGTTCTCTTAATTGCAATTTTACAGCTTATTTCCTTACTTCTTATATTAAGTCTTTCATATCAGTCAATCAAATGTGCATGGCACTCAATTTTAAGAATAGAAAAATTCTATACATATTCAAGCGGCTTTTTAAAGTCATTGTGCTTAAAAGAAACAAAAAATTCAATTTAATTACATTAATTATATATTTATCAATTTATATACATTTTAAACTAAAAAGATGTATGGATTTATTCTTAGAAAATGAAATGTAAGAATAAAATGTTTCTAAATAAACAGAAAAGTAATTAATCATGTCATTTGAAGGTTTATTTATTTATTTGAATCTTAGTGTTCCTTGAGTCCTCAGCATATTGACTTCTTTATTTGTCTAATATTTTTTTCTGCATTGATTAAAACTTTGACCCTACACACAGAAAAGAATAACTGTATTTACAGTAGTAGTCTAATTTGATTTAGTTGCAATGATATTTACACATCAGTCAATGATTTTTAAACATGTTAATTTTAACAGTATTATACAAATTAGCAAATAATTTTTAAGCATTCATATATCTAGAAGAAAGTTCAGAATTTGGAAAATGATGTGTGGATGGTTATGAACATGTCATATTCTACATTGAATTACATTTGTAAATATTTGTTTCGGTAATTTTTACCTGTAAATAAAGAAGAAAGGTTAAAATAAGTTAAAAGGTAAAATTATTCTGTCACAAATATGCTTTGAATTATTTAGATCATATAGAGAAAAGCAAACCAAAAGGAGAAAAAAATCATAGATATTAAAATATATTTACTTCCGTTCCACAAAAGCTTAAGACAATTTAGGCTGTAGGGGACAAAATCCATATTGGATTAGAGATTACCAAATCCTTCTCATCAGCACAGACATTCATTTCACCATAAAATGCAATAAGGTTGGTGAGATCAAACATGTTTTCTTTCCCTGGAAAGTCCACATAAGATCTTCCTAGTTGCCTTCTTTTACTTCACAAGCTGCAGAAGGCAAAGGCAATGACTGGGAGAAGGAAGAAGTGCCAGCTGTAGGAGAAGATCAGGTTCGAGACCATTTAAAGAACCTGAAGGTGCACAAGTCCATGGGACCTGATGAGATACATCCGCAGGTCCTGAAGGAACTGGCAGATGAAGTTGCCAAACCACTATCCATCATATTCGAGAAGCTAACTCTGGTGAAGTTCCCACAGACTGGAAAAGGGGAAACATAACCCCCATTTTTAAAAAAGGAAATAAAGAAGACCTGGGAAACTACAGGCTGGTCAGTCTCACCTCTGTGCCTGGCAAGATCATGGAGCAAATCCTCCTAGAATCTATGCTAAGGCACATGGAAAACAAGCATGTTATTGACGACGACCAACACGGCTTTACCAAAGGAAAATCGTGCCTGACGAATTTGGTGGCCTTCTACGACAGAGCCACGGCGCTGGTGGATAGAGGAAGGGCAACAGACATTATCTACCTGGACTTGTGCAAAGCTTTTGACACAGTCCCACATGACATCCTTGTCTCTAAGTTGGAGGGACATGGATTTGACGGAAGGACCACTCGCTGGATAAGGAACTGGCTAGATGGCTGCACTCAAAGAGTGGTGGTCAATGGCTCAATGTCCAAGTGGAGTCCAGTGACAAGTGGTGTTCCACAGGGGTCAGTACTGGGACCAGTGTTGTTTAACATCTTTGTTGGAGACATGGACAGCGGGATGGAGTGCACCCTCAGCAAGTTTGCTGATGACACCAAGCTGTGTGGTGTGGTGGACACGCTGGAGGGAAGGGATGCCATCCAGAGGGCTGGAGAGGTGGGCGAATGCAAACCTCATGAAATTTAACAAGGCCAAGGGCAAGGTCCTGCACGTGGGTCAAGGCAATCCCAAGCACAAATACGGGCTGGGCACAGAATAGATAGAGAGCAGCCCTGAGGAGAAAGACTTGGGGGTATCGGTGGATGAGAAGCTCAACATGAGCCGGCAGTGTGCGCTTGCTGCGCAGAAAGCCAACCGTGTCCTGGGCTGCACCAAGAGAAGCATTAGCAGCAGGTCAAGGGAGGTGATTCTCCCCCTCTACTCTGCTCTCGTGAGACCCTACGTGGAGTACTATGTTCAGATGTGGGGCCCCCAACATAAAAAAGACATGGACCTGTTGGAGAGAGTCCAGAGGAGAGCCACAAAATTAACCGGAGGGCTAGAGCACCTCCCCTATGAGGACAGGCTGAGAGAGTTGGGGCTGTTCAGCCTGGAGAAGAGAAGGCTCCGAGGAGACTTAATAGCAGCCTTCCAGTACCTGAAGGGGGGCCTACAGGAGAGATGGGGAGGCACTCTTTACCAGGGAGTGTAGTGAGAGGACAAGGGGTAATGGTTATAAGCTAAAAGAGGGTGAATTTAGACTAGACATTAGGAAGAAATCTTTCACTATGAGGGTGGTGAGACACTGGAACAGGTTGCCCAGGGAGGTTGTGGATGCCCCATCCCTGGAGATGTTCAAGGGCAGGCTGGATGAGGCTTTGAGCAACCGGGTTTAGTGGAGGGTGTCCCTGCCCATGGCAGGGGTTTGGAACTTGATTATCTTTAAGGTCCTTTCCAACCCAAACCATTCTATGATTCTATGATTCTATGAAATGAACTGCAGGAGAAGGTGCTCTGGCATTTCTCCAAGGACTGAGGTAAAGCTGACTGTCTGACAGGTTCCTGGATCATCCGTTTTGTATTACTTAAGGATAGGTGATTCCAATATAATTCTCATTCTAGTTATTTGAGTTCTTCCCCATTTGCTATTAATTTTTAGAAATACTAAGCAGAAGACTGACAATCACACCAGAAAACATTTTCAGCACTTTCAGGTGAATTCCATCAAGTCCCGTGAATCTGAACACATCCCAACCTGTTGCTTTCTCACTGCTGTGACCAGACTTTGTCTGTGAAAACAGAAACAAAAAAGACACAGAGTAGTTTGGCCTTTTCCACATTGTCCACCACTAGCTTCTCTTCCCTGTTTAGCAACACATCTGTCTCTTCCCTGAATTTTCTTTTCTTGTGTCTATCTTGGGAGATTTTCTCCTTGTTACACTTCATGTTGCTATCTTATTTTAAGTTCAGTGGATCTTTGGCTTTTCTGATTCCATGCATAAGTGTCCAAGAAATGCTTTTATGCTTCTTTTTTATTGTCTGTCCTTGTTTCCAATTATTCCATACATTTTAATTCTTTGTTAAGGTCTTCATCTAGCAAGGTGGGCCTTCTGGTGAAATCCTTGGTCTTTCTGGCAAGTGAAATAGTTTGCTTATAAACTCTCTTTTTCTTTTCCCTTTTTTAAAAATAAAATGAAAGTAAAATAAGCCATCTCTCATAGACACCTTTCTGTTTCATGGGAATTTATCAGGGTGTTCTGCTGAGTAATTCCTTAAGTAAACTGAAGGTTGCTCTCTGGAATAAGTCCGGAGTCTAAATTATACTGCTCAGCTTCCGAAATCCTTCCTCTAGATTCTGAACTCAATCAGTTCATGGTTATGACGTCCCTATTCGGGAGCTCCAGGACAAGTAGATCATTAGAGTCACTGACTCCTCTAACACTTGACTTGGGAAATAACCACCAGCATAATCTAGAAGCCTCTTGAATTGCTTGCACAGTGTTCTGTTTTCTTCCCAGCACATGACTGCATGGTTGAAAACCCCAACAAGAACCAAGATTTGAGATCATGAGACTTCCAATACTTGTGTACAGAAAGCCCCATCCACTATCCCTTCTGGCGGTTAATGATGGATCCTCACCACAACACTCCACTGCTACTTACCTTCTGACCTTGACTTAGAGATTCTCAGATCCCATGTTTCGCAACGGGACACTTCACAGTCGAGGAACTGCTTTACTTCCTCTCTTATAGCTTCCTACCTGTCCTGCCTAAAAATCCTGACAAGTTTGTTTTGTTCTTGATGAAAGTTTTTTTCCCCTCTTTCCTCTCTCCATGTCCTGAAAGTGAAATTAATTATGTTTTGAAGGACAGATTCTGATAGCAACTTAATGAAAGAGAACGTAAAAAAAATAACTTAATTATCTTATTAGTTCTTGATGAGTTACTGTCCCATTATTCATGCAAATAATGTACCTATAATTATTAAAGCTTGTAAATTTTCTAATTTCAGTGTCCAATATGTGTTTGGAGATTCTTTTTCTATATTTTTGAGACAATAATATCTAATCAATTACTAGGACTAACCTCTATGGAAGTAAAATGGTAGATGTTAGCAAAAAACATCTTTTACTTTGGATTCTTCAGGTTGCTCAGAACTTCCCTTTCTTTATATCCTTTGTGTTTCCTCTCCTTGTAGGCCACAATAGTATAATTTTAAATGTTGCTTGTGCTAATATCCTGTTAGCACAAATATGACTCATTTACTGAATCTCCATAAGCAATGGCAGAACAGAGCATAACCATGGAAACACACAAGACCTCCTTCATGTATGCTTAAAATCCATATAGATTTCATGGCTCATTTAGCTTTTCTCAGTATTCCCTTGTGTCGTTTCAGTTCTTTGCAGCTTTATTTGTACTACAGTACAAGTAGAGAGAATTGATAATGGGTAAAAAGATTTCAGATAAAATATCTGTCATTTGTGATTGAAGACCAAGGATTTAGATAATGCAAAATCTATTTATGCATTACTTTATTCATTATATAATTTAGAAATTATCTGATTTCATTATCATAAAATAATCTCAAAGATTTGAGTTTCTCTACAACAAAGCTTTAAACTTCAGGAAGAATAAAAACACTGGATTGTGCTGCTGTTTTTAAATCTGATGTTCTTCAGTTTATTGCTGATGAAGCAACTTATTTGAATCTCAGAAGTTAATGTTCACACTGATATGAATATTACACTTCTTTCCTGGTGAGTTACTGCTAGAGTGTTTTTTCACTGAAGAAAGACCTGGTGTTTTCATTTTGTCTTTTTTCTTTGTTTCTGTTCAGCATTATTTGATTTTATTAAAGGCAATTCTTATTACTCTACGGCCTGAAATTTCTAAAGCACTGTGCAAATACCTAGTACATCCCTGTCAGATAGATCAATAGTATTGCCCCTATTTTTCAAGACAACAGATTGAGAAAGAAATAGTTTGATTCAGGTTTGGACTAATTTCTTTCAGATCCAAATAAAAATAAGCCATCTTTGTCCTTGGTCAATTTTAAAAACAGCTGAATGTAGATCTTGAATGTCAGTGTTCAACACAGTAAAACCTAGCAAATGTGCAACATTTTTTCTTGCTTGGGCTATTACCACCACTAGTTTGTTTTAACAGGAAGATTCCAAAAGACATTTTAAGTTAAATTTATTGGTCATATTACTATTGGTTTCGCAGACTAGCTTTATCGTCTAGTTTAATGTTCTCCTTTGCCACCCTTGTGATTTTAATCAGAGAATTCAGTCATTTTCCAGCTCCTCCTTATCTTACTGTAGATTACTTTTACATTATTCAGGTACAATTCTTTTTTGTTTTCTCTACTTCTACCATGCTACGTCTGTCTTTCTGCATGTTTTACATTTTTATATTTTTGCAAAATTGATCTGCCTTGCCATCTGCATTATTCCCCTAGAAAAAAATCAGATATGAGGTGCAAATCTTCAGAATATTTTTTGCATAAGAACTTGGTAAATGCAAAATATTTTGACAATTTCTTACCACGTTATAAGCCCTGAACAGCCAAGGTCACCTATAAAGCCTTCTATGGTAGTTTCAGGCTTTCACCCCTTCAACAGAGACTCATTTATGCCTCATAGTTCTATTTATACAAACTGTTTTATACATGTTTTCCTAGTCAATGAATCAACATAAATTGGAGACATATTTGACTAATCCTTTTCTTTCAGAAAATGATATAACTTTGTTTCTATGTGAAGATCTTGTGTCCTCTGCAAGACGCATAATGATATTTTAGACACATAAGAAAAATCTTTGCAACCAATTTAAGTACTTATGTCCAAATATTTTTCCAGTATCTGCAAAACCAGGAAGTGAAATGGGAAATACATTTTTTAGTTGAAGATCAGGTTTCATGACCAGAAGAGGGTGTGAGAAAAAAGAAAATAGTTTACTTGTATAGGATTAGATCTTAATACACTGTTTCTGAGAACAGTAAAAGAAATAGGGAATAATAATAAATAGTGGGGACTGAACTGAAATAACCCTTCAGAAGAAGAAGGAAGACATTTTTGGGGAAACAAGTTGAAGAGTTCTTTTTCTTCTTTTTTTTATTCTTTTACTAAAATAGATTTACTAAGAGAAAAAAGTCATATTCAACCTCAAATTCTGACGGAATTGTGTAGAAAAGATGCTGCTTAGGATGATACTGGTTACATAGTACTTATAAGAGGTGGTGGCAATACTTTTAATACAATATTCCATAAATATATTTCTTTTTATAATCTTATCTTTTCTCATAGAACAGAATAGTGTTATCCAGTTACCCGGTCATTAGAATGAATACTTTACTTTCTAGCGAGTTGGAGGAAAACAAGTCTTGCCAGAGAGCAGGGAAGTGAACTGCTGCTAGGGCTTACAGAAAGATCACACTACTTTTTTCATTTCAGGGGAAAATTTAAGAAATGAGGTATTCTCAGTTGTCAGTGGCTGGCATGCCTGGGTCTTCACCAACAAACTATTGTGACTGGAAGAAATATAAGACAAAAGTAATACAAGACTGTGGTTTCTTTTAAGATAGAAAACAGGAAGCTGTTTCAAAATTACCTTTTTAATAGAGAGCCAGGTAACCTGCAAATATTACATAGCGAAGAATCATATTTCTATAAAATAATAACATAAGGCAATTGTCCTGTGTTAAGCTGAGACAGAGTTAACTTTCTCCATAACAGCTAGCAAGAGGCTGTATTTTGGATTTGTGCTCAGAAGAAAGCTGATAAAAAGTGATGTTTATGTGTCTGCCAAGGTCTTTCAGCTTCTCTGGCTGTCTGCAAACAGGAGAAGCTGGGAGGGAGCACAGCCCCAGTTACTAGCCCAGGATTTGATCTTAGGTTCAGGACTGACACCCAAAGTAGCCAATAATCTATTCCATAACATAAACATTGTGCCTAGCATATAGGTGGGGACCCTCCGGAAGCTCATCCCTTGTTCTGGATCTCTTGCTCAGGGTCATCTTGCTCCAGGTGGTTCCCTTTCCCAAGGCCTTCTCCCCTCCTCAGTCAGCTCTCAATCTGGGATGCTTGGGCTGTTATCTGCTGGGTGCAGTTTCAGGACTCTCCCTGCTCCGGGATCGTTAGCCGGCAATGGGCTGAGCCTTGGTCATTGGGTGGTGAGAGTATCACTGTGCATCACTCATTTGTATATTTGTATATAATATAATTGTATTATTATACAAATGTAGAATGAAATTATTAAAAATGTTATATCTGATATTGTCTACACTAAAATGGCTTTTCTTTTCTGGAAATAACTTCAGGGTGAATGAGCTTCCAATCTGGAAGTAACTGTTATGTGTGATGGAGCCCTGCTATCCTGGGGATGGCTGAACACCTGCCTGCTGATGGGAAGTGATGAATGAATACCTTGTTTTGCTTTGCTTGCATGCACAGTTTTTGCTTTACCTATTAAATTGTCTTTATCTCAACTCACAATTTTTCTCACTTTTTTCCTTCCAATTCTCTTCCCCATCCCACAATGGGGAGAGTGAGTGGGCAGCAATGTGAGCTTCAGCTGCTCACTAGGGTTAAACCATAACAAAGATTTGTGTAATTCACACACATAGTCAATACTGATGCTTATCAGAACCATGCAAAGTTAGTTTTCTGCTGTTCCTTTTGGTCTGAAGCCACCTTCAATCTTGTCCTGTTCAGCACCAAATTAACGAAATGATGTATTTTGTGTACTAGCCTGGAAAGAGGAGGGAAAGAAAAATCTAGCATGAGTATCACTAGGGACACTGTGAGGTGCTTTATTACTTGTCTTTAGCAGATGAAAAGGTAGGAGATGAAACAAAATTTACTTTCACTGATGGTTTTTCTAAGAAACAAAACAGGTTTGACTGAACAATTTTAATGGAAGACTGGAAACTCACAAAAAGACACAGAAGCCTTCCACAACAAAACGTTAAAATGAGGTTTTATAAAAGTAAATTATTTTATTATCAACACTGTCCTAGCTAAATAGTAATAATAACCTCAAAGCCCTCTAAATGAAAAAGTAAAAAAGAAAAGCAGAAGAACTCCAATGACCCAAAGTATATTTTTACTGCAAAGTACCTGGTTTTGGAAGAGAAAACAACTATCTTGAATGCTTTTAAGTAAAATACTTCAGGAAATTGCTTTTGAGTTGCTATGATAGGTGATATAAATAAAACAATTTCTTCAGCAATGGCTCTTTAAGTATGTGAAATGGCATATCTAAGAGGTACTTGCCTGACAGCACTGTGGTAAATTAACTGATCCAATTAGCGGCATGGGGTACCTCTAGGATTAATTGAAAATAATTAGCTTATTTATTGGGTTGGTTTTAAGTATTTGAAAGTGCATGCTGTATTAATGTTAGGTTTCTATAAGTGTTACTGTAACTAAATGGTAATAAGTTTGGTTTGGTTGGGTTTTTTTGGAAGGTGAGAATGTTGACATGGGAACTGTGCTTTTAATTGCTACACTCCCTAAAGAGTTTGTATACCTCTTATGTACAGCCGTTGTTAACGGAACACAGCAAAACAAGTCTCTCCAAAAGCTTTTGCATGGAATACCACAAAAGTACATTATCGCTACAAAAGTTTATATTTACATATGCATGGAAACAGACACACAAATACAGACATGACAACAAAGTCATTTACATAGCAAATATCTCAGAAAAGGCATATACATAAATATGACATTCCTTCGTTCAACATGAAAACCATATACGCGTAGTATACAGATAGAAAAAGTTTAAAATACCAACAGGCACTAACACTTGAAATTTGGAGATGTTTATAAGACATGCAGATATAAACATGCAGTAACATGGGGAGGTCTGGTCAGTTTTGGAATGTGTCCCACTACCTAATCATAGTAACATAAGCTGGGATTGTACTAAGATCATCTACTTAAATGTGACATAAACTTGAGCTTTTGTAAAAAAGGACAGTCCCACTTTCCTCCTTCTTCTTCTAGCCTGGCATTTCTTTCATTCCTGTGTCTGAGCACCAGCAATTTATGCAGCTTCTCAGATCAAGGAACTGATTGCTCTCAAAATAAATAATTTAGCTTCTTAAGCTGACTTGTCACACATGCAACTGCTTATACAGACACAACAGCTATCTGCATTCAAGACCACTCTTGGCAACAGCAGCCTATATTTATGCCAGAGTGAACTGGGTAAGGAATTCCAACACGAAATGCAACACAGTCTAACTGTAATGCTAAATCTGATTACATGATAGTTAAGAATCGCCGTAATTTCAAGCACAAAGTAAAAGGAACGAAAGTATGCAATTATTTACGTCTGAGCTATGAACTGATAATTCATATCATCTAAATATCTGAACTAGGCATCTTTCAAGAAATTCTTTTAGATTGCCATGCCCAATTCCTTTAGCAGCAAAAATGATCCTAGAAATCTCATAGTACAGGCATACTGTGCTCAGCAACCACACTATTTCACTCTGCTTTCATGTAAGTTCTGTAATCAATTCTGATGATTTTTGTCTTACATTTAAAATATGATACAGACTGATAATTTATACTATTTGATGAAGTACCTGTGGTACTGTAGAACATAGGTATAAAAATTTTATACTCTTTGATCTGGAATTTTAAATTCACAGATCTAGATACAATTTGAGGGAATCCTGAGGTGTGACCAAATACAGATTTTTGTTCAATGACAGATGAGATTTATTTTATTCTGTTTAAACAATGAGAAAGTCCATTGGCACGTTTTTGCCTGGAAAGCAGACAAGTCAAAAATTTTATCTTATTTTTTTATTATTTTCTTTTAGGATTCTTCAAGGTAAAATAAAAATGCCTTTTAAAAATTTCAGTTAAAAATATCTCTTTTCATTGTTTTACATCATTTAGTTCAGATAACACTGGTGAAAGATTCACGTCAGCTCACTTGTGAAAGAAATAAGCACTGTGTTTACCAGTATTTACAAACACAGAAATGCTTATCAAAACGACTGTTAATTAGAAATACAAAAACACAGCTAAAACACTTTGCTTTGTTTTGCTTGTTTTTGGTTTTTGTTTTTTTTTTTTTTTTTTATAATTGCCACATGGCTAAGAATTCTCTGACAAATTAGAAGACAACAAATGAGAAGCTAAGTTACCAGATTTGTACAGGCAACAGTAGCTACTATTTTAGAGAACTCAGGTAATTACAAGATAGCCCCATGGCAGCTAGGTTTCACTTCACAGAAGTGACGATGTTGTACATCAGCGTGCAGTGAGGGGAAGTTCAGTTGCCTCAGGTGTCCTAGAGGTTGTTAATCATTTGGATCCCTCTGGAGGTTGGTTAATTCACCAAAGGCTTTCAAGGAGCTATTAGTTCAGAGAAAACTCAACCCCTCTTAAGCTCTTTGTGAAAACAAACTCAGTGAGGATGGACAGCTTGGAAGACTTAAAAAATTACCATTTATCAAGTACATTTTATAGATAAATTATATTTCAAAAAAGCTTCTCTCTGCAACCCACCAAGTAAGTGTAATAAACCTTCTTTTATGATGGTCTTGGGAGTAAATACTTCACTAATGAAAAGTCATGATTTGTGTATTTTATGTTGCCTTAAGGACATGTCCAGTGCTGTTAAGATTGCTAGTCCCCATCTGAAGGATTTGTATATCTCTATTCTTGATTTATATGTACCATATATTAATGCTGACTTGGTCTTCATATAGTCAGAACAGCATGACGTACATCTTCACCTCTCCAGGCATTTCCATCAATTAAAAAATTCAGCCAGCTTATGTGTAAAACAGAGAGAAGGGGTGGGAAAAATAAATATTGGGTAGCAAAGAGCTTCTGTGTTATGATGTTAACACATTTGACATGATTTTGGTTTGTCGTATTTTGTGTTCTACATAACCTTTCTCTTTAACACTCACTGAGGATTTACAATTTGAAGGTTTATTCTTTCCTATAATATTCTGCTTTATGGCCCTAGCGGGAAAAATCTTTACCTGAACTATTTATATTTCTAATAGAGAGAGCCATGAATGAAGCTGCATATTTGTTGATTGTTGAGAAAGGGGACTTACTAACTCTAGTTTAGATAATAAAGGAGATTAACATAGACTCCAGAGACAGACAACCTCAAATATTTGGTGGGGGTGGAAGAGAAATCCACTACTCTAAAATTGTATTTATAGCTAGAAATAGACAAACTCACCTGTAGAAGTGCCCTCATCCTCTTGGGCCATATGTAGCAGTCTTCGTAGATAGTTAGCTTGACGTGCTCTTTAATAGCTTTCCTCCTCTTCAAGGCTGCAACAAATTTCACTATCTCTCTCTAGAAGTGCACCCCTTATTCTACGAAACACTAAATAAAAGGTTTCTGCCTGACCTCAAGAATATTACCTTCATCCAGCATTGCCTGATATGATCTCTTTCCACATGTAACCTCTTATCTGAACATAACCTTATCTGAACAGATCTAGGTTATGCTTCTGTTTCCAATTTCCAGATTACCCATCTTCTAGAAACTAAACTTGTCATATCCCCTTCTTGTCTTTAAAAGCAAATAGGTGAAATCTGGCACGTCAGGTGTCATGAGGTAGCAGCATCTCTCTATCATGTGCCAAGAACACAATAGATAACCTTATACTGTTCTATGCATTCTGATTAGTAGACTTATAAATATTGATTTCGGGACTGGTGTTATCCCCAGCTCTGAAGTAGGTTTCTAGCTTATGATATTAGCTTCCCTATCTGCTTATATTCCTTTGAACAAAATTTGTATTGCTTTGTAGCAGCTCATCCCTCATAGAGCAAAAAAGGAAATCTGTAAGTATTGTCACTTTTAAAAAGACCACCAGTAGACTATGAACTAACTAATTTTCTGCAATACCAAATTCCTCCATTCCTTGGTTGGAACTCCTTAGTCATGAAAATATTGTAATTTGTTGACAGTTTCATATAAGTATTTCAGAATCTTAATTAAAGTTAGGTAGAAAATATTCTTCTGCCTAATATTCTTTCCATCTTTATCGCATGCCCAGCCTTTGCTTTCCCCATGGCTGGTCCATATTGTTAGACTCAACAAATACTTGTTCAGTGAAAAGATTTTTTTCAGCCATTTGTTAATGCTTCATTGGTTCTGTTTTTTGCCTCAGTGTGGAGCAAGAGGGAATGTTCCAGTCTGAGACAAGAAAATGATTTCACAAAGATTTATTTCAAAGTGTGTTGCAAATACATTGTTTTCATTCAGCGGTACACTGTGTGAGAGTAGGAGAAATGGGTCTATGTACATCCAAGGAAAAAAAATAATTCTAAGTTCCTTATATATATCTGTCATTCCTTTAAGATCGATGGGAACTCTGTGTGCATAAACACTACATGAGTGGACCCTTAAAGCACACTGAGGAGAAGGCTGTGTAGTAATTTAAAATTCAAACAGAGCTTCATCTTGGCCATTAGTCAAGATCAGGCATCTTGGGAGGCTTCCAGTTTCACAAAGTAACCCTTGTGAAAGTCCTTTAAAGCAACTCTGTCTTAGAAAGGATCCAAACAAGTGATGCTTTGATCCATAAATCATCAGAGAAAGTGAAGAATGGCAGGCTTAACTTCTTATTTAACAATAGTCTCTGATCCGAAAAATCATGTTGGGGTGAATTCAGAAAAATGTGTCTTCTGTCTCAGGATGTGGCCCTTTGAAATATCTCTTCTAGCATCTGAACAAAAAAGATCATTTTTTTTAAAAGCAACATAAATATTAAGCTATTATAAATAATGAAAAAATAACTTTAGTTTTTGTCTCAGAATTGTCTTCAAATTCTTCTGAAATTCTAGTATGCTTTCAATTGTTAACAATTTCTCATGCAAATAAAAATGAGTGTTAAAACTGTAGTATGTAACACATTTGTTAGTTTTGTGAAAAACTGGTTAATCCCCCACTATAGTGTTATGGTGTAAATGGGATGAAAGGAATTCTTATGCCTTGTACCTGTGTGCTTTTCCTACAGGTCTTCTTTTCAGACAGAGAGAAGACCTTTGTAAGAACTGATCTTTCTTTTTTTCCTCCACATTTGTGGATACTGCTGAGAAATGGACACAGTTTTGACATTCTTCCTGACTGTGATCATGCCAGTCTGCTGGGGTTTTTCACAGTGTTACAAAAAAAAGGACCTGTTGCAATGTCCTTTTTCCCAGAGTACTGCAAAATTTGATTTCTCTTGCCTGTGGCCTTAACTGCAGACTGATAATCTTAACTGTGAATCCTAATTGCCCTCTCCTGATTAAAAATAATGTTCCAGATTTTTTATTGTGCTATTATTCAAGATGGTAACATGGAGGAAATGCTGTTGGATATGTAAGCAAAGTCTGACAGTACAGAAGTCTGTCTGAAGTCACTTAAGAGTTCTGCACGTTACATGGTTGACATGCAGTTCTTACTGTGGCTCAGCGTACCTATCTCCTGCCCATCCAAAGACTTTTTCATTAAGAAAGAAGGATGGGGGGACCAAGTATGCCATCCACCAGATTAACCTAAATAGCCAAAACCAGCTTTCTGTCTCTATGTGGCAAACTCTTGCTCAACAGATAGGAAGGAGTAACTCACAGGTTGTGTGTATTGTCCTGTTGTGTTTTATATAGGGTGGTAGTGAAGCTGCTCTCTCCTCTTTCCCAGGACCAATATGTCCAGAGTATTATCAAGCATTATACAGTCTCTAAAACCACTTGACAATTCAGTTCATAAAGGAATAGGTACCTGAACACTTTACTAATCCAGAAAGTCCATTAAACCATGTATGAAATAATCCTGCTAAGAACTCAGCTTGCATTAGTGTTTTCCATTAATAGTAATCTTCTTCATGCTGGGTGACTGAGGAAATGATAGTAATTTCTCAGCTGAATGGTATAAGTTTGTGATATATGTTTTCTTCCAAAATCTATTATATTTAGAGAAATTTACTTCTTAATTGCATAATATGAGGAAAAAAAGGGTTAAAGTACAGCCTCGAATCTCTCACATTTTTAAACATACATCCTATCACATCTTTTGGAAAGATTTAAAGAACACATTACTGTCCGTTCCCTGACATGAAAAATAATTTCCTGGACTTCACTGTGGAGAAGCTCTTTGTAACATCTCTCTCACCTTCTCCTAAGTGCCATCTGTGGAAGCAAGGGTGAGACAAAATGATATATAAATTGAACCTATATCTCCTGCTGGAGTCATATACTGGGAGAGAACAGATGTAAGTCGTGCAACAGACACCCAAGAGGTAAGGAACCCACTCGTCTGGCAGGTCGACAACTGGACTGTCAGTCAAAAACCATCTCTGAGGAACTTTGGTAGCAGAGTGAAAGTCCAAAACAGAGATGTTAATTCCCTTTCAATTCTTATATCCTGACTTATTTCCTATTTAAAGGGAGTTTTTGAGTGGTCCTATGGCCCTCCTAAATTCCCTGAAGTGATTTTAGCCCTACTTCAAGAAAAGCATCCAAAAGTGTATTTTACTCCCTAACACGCTTCTGTACAGTGAAAAAAGAAGTCAGGAACCCCAGAAAATGACTGGGAAAGTGTCATTTAAGTATACCACCTAATTTGCTGTGAGCTACTTCATTCGTCTTGTTGTAATCCTGTTTGTGTGACAACTATGGGTAAAGGGACCTCTCTACACTGTAAGACTGGACTCATGTTCATGTAAAAAGATATTATCCAGTTTACCAAAATTATTATGCAGTTTCATAATGTCTTGTCAGAAAACTTCCTTTCAGCTCTGCATGGGTGACAACTTGCCCCTTCTCCCTGTGTTCGACCTGCCATGTGCTGAGCTTACTGCTGTTTTGTACACCCAGCTGATGGTCTCTTTGCAACATCTTTCCAAACAGATAAGACTGGAAAACACACAGCCATGGTGTAAGTGACCTGCTCCTTTCTGTTCATTAACAGAGACAAAATTCCAGGCCTTTTTGCTCATGCTCTGAAGGAGCAGGTTAAGAAGCAACTGTAAATGATTGATAGGTTCCAATTTCATCCCATTCACCTCCAGTCCTCAGTCAAGGCAGGTGGACTGAAGACTCCTTGCAGCTAGACTATGAAGGTGTGCCCAGCAGCACACTAAATGAGCATGCATGTGTGGACTAACAAACCTGTTACAGCTATTCATAAACCAATACTTTCAAATTTGCTGTCTGAACAGCACAAAAGTCTTGTTCAAATGTGACCATAAGACTGCTTTAACTGTGTTCTGTACAAGTACCCCATTGCTTTTTAATCAGATAATATTTTTTTTCTTTCATCATAGGTGTCACAAATGTCATTCTGGGTATAACTGGAAGTGGACAAACAGAAGCCTCATCTACCGTATTCTCTACACATATATTGAACCCACATACCTTTGGCAGAAAAAAAAAAGTCTAGTGAGCTGGGTGGGAAATGACAGTGATTTTTTTCCCTTGCATAAAATAAAGATTGGGTGTCACATAGAAGGTTGCTGTAAAACTGACATAGAGATGCCATAATATTATTTTAGACTTTTATTTTTAAGCATTGAACTGGAAGTGCATTTCAGTTGCTGCTCAACGCTTTGCATCCTTTACTGGTCTCAGCTAAAAGAAAAGACCATGGGAAAATAATAAGAAAACAAACCAGCCAAACCCAAGGATTTTATCCTTAGGTACATTAAAAAAAACCCCAAAACTAACAAAACAGAAAAAAACCCAAACAAAAAAATCCCACTCAGTTGCTTTCTTGTGGTGTGAAATTTAAGCTGCACAGCTATAGGAAAACCTTAAATCAAATATTTTCTTAATTCTTTTAAAAGCCACTACACTAATAACTAATTTTTGAATTGTTTATACATTTTCAAGTTTAGGTGGAGAAATACCTCTCACAAAGAAAAACTAGCTGCAGACATTGTATTGCCCCTCTTCTCTGACCATTCAGCACTGAATTTAAACATTGTCTAATATCCTACACAGAGTGGTGGTTCCACATCACAGTCGTTTTACAAGGTTTAGGGCATACCCATGGGTGTAAGAGTCAAGCAGACTGAAAACTTCAAAGCACACCTTCTTTGAAGGCATTACATTTCAAATAGTTCTTAGTCAAGCAATTTATATTTTTAAAGTAGTTTCTTTCCTGCTCATATGCTTTCATGTCACTTCCAGGTTTGTGTGAATTTCAGGTTCACCCAGTCCCCAGTAATCATAAGTATGCAAAATTACACTCCAGTTTTAACATTTGCTGAAATCAACAACCTGATAAAATCATACAGTAACAAAATACATTTTAATAAAATTTGAGAAAAAGTTACAGGGGATCTTCTTGCATATTCTTATATCCTGTGGGTGAACTATATTGATATTATTACTGACAGATTAATAGCTCACTCTTTTTTAAAGTATCTCTGTGGAGAGATACGCCAGTCTTCCAAGTAATCTGTTCTTGTGCCTTGTCTCTAATCTGAATCCTTGTTGAAATTCAAGACTTATTTCTTTTCCTCCATATCTGAAATGGAGAACAGATTATTTCTGATGAGCACTTACAGGATTGGACAGATGGTATCTTCTTATCTTCTTATTTTGCATGTTATACTCCTTTCAGGAGAGGGATTAACTCAGATACTTATCTGGAGACAGAAGAGACGTTTCTTCCCAGGAAGCAGCTGAATCCGACAGAGAGCAGGGCTCCTGGAAACAGCGTGCTGTGGCAAGCAGAAGAAGGGACTGAGAAAATCACTTGAAAGATGTAGAAGTCTACAGGTGGAGGAGAACTTGAGCTGCTGAGAAGAAACAGGGAGCAGATGGGAAGTTTTCAGAGGTGTTGGAGAAGGAACACAGAGAACTGGACATGATTTGCTGTGACTTAGTCACTGAGCAGGCTGGAAGTAAGGAAGCAGTGGTTTGGGAGAGACAACACTGCATATAACATCCTTTTTATTTCTGATCTGTCTGTATTAAAAAAGGTATGAATCATAGTTAATAGTTTAATAATCCCTGGCTAAGAAAAATTCCTTCTTCTTTGGGAATTTCACTATAAAGAAAAAAAAGTAATTCCAAAAACCTAACTGACTTAGGGTCCTAGCTGAGGATCTTCAATTTCTACCATATTTACTCCTGTCCTATGTTTTTCAGAATAAATGCACACCTTGCCTGAACTGCAACATGGAAAACTGCATACACTAGTCCAGCTGAGGCCTTACCAATGTGCATAAAATAGGAGGATGTGTAAAAATCAGAGTTATTACACAGGTATGAATAATGGGATCAGTAGTCCGTAAGTCTGTTCATAAACCTTTGTGAGGTCTTTGTCTTTACTGTAAAAGCATAATGTCAGTAAATTGGCAACTAGTCACCTGCCAAAACCCCCAGATCCTTTCTTGGAGAATTATCAAGTTCTAGAGGTTTTACATCCTATGGTTATATCTGTTCAGCATAGTATATGGTACTTCTATTATTTAATATGTTCCTAGTTTTATATTTCTATTTATTCCAGCATCCAGGTAAATAATGATAACCGAGAAATTCATTAGAGTCGAAAAGATTTGTTTTTGCCAATGGACCAGCTCTATTCCAGGAAAATTAACCAGTTAGGTTTACATATTACAGTGGTTCTGCCTTTTTCTGTGGTTTGCTCATGGGGATGTCATATCAAATAGCATCTAAAGCCATCATGATGTCATAAGTTGTCTGTTCTTTTCTGAATTTGAGGCTACTAAATGGCACTGACCAGTCAGTGCCAGTGACATCTGGGCCACCCAGGCACTTTGGAAACTCCTGCACTCCAGTTATAGGCTCTTACCATTTTCAGCCATCCAGAATGTTATTGCTTAGATGCTAGCCAAAGCTGACTGCTTCAAAATCTGCGCCTAATATAGTCTTTTCAGGGAGCAGTTTGCCTAGCC
>WKFP01015394.1:1095579-1142022 GCA_011057875.1 Pterocles orientalis
TTTTAACATTTGCTGAAATCAACAACCTGATAAAATCATACAGTAACAAAATACATTTTAATAAAATTTGAGAAAAAGTTACAGGGGATCTTCTTGCATATTCTTATATCCTGTGGGTGAACTATAGTGATATTATTACTGACAGATTAATAGCTCACTCTTTTTTAAAGTATCTCTGTGGAGAGATACGCCAGTCTTCCAAGTAATCTGTTCTTGTGCCTTGTCTCTAATCTGAATCCTTGTTGAAATTCAAGACTGTTATTTCTTTTCCTCCATATCTGAAATGGAGAACAGATTATTTCTGATGAGCACTTACAGGATTGGACAGATGGTATCTTCTTATCTTCTTATTTTGCATGTTATACTCCTTTCAGGAGAGGGATTAACTCAGATACTTATCTGGAGACAGGAGAGACATGTTTCTTCCCAGGAAGCAGCTGAATCCGACAGAGAGCAGGGCTCCTGGAAACAGCATGCTGTGGCAAGCAGAAGAAGGGACTGAGAAAATCACTTGAAAGATGTAGAAGTCTACAGGTGGAGCTGCTGAGAAGAAACAGGGAGCAGATGGGAAGCTTTCAGAGGTGTTGGAGAAGGAACACAGAGAACTGGACATGATTTGCTGTGACTTAGTCACTGAGCAGGCTGGAAGTAAGGAAGCAGTGGTTTGGGAGAGACAACGCTGCATATAACATCCTTTTTATTTCTGATCTGTCTGTATTAAAAAAGGAATTCTAGTTAATAGTTTAATAATCCCTGGCTAAGGAAAATTCCTTCTTTTTGGGGAATTTCACTATAAAGAAAAAAAAGTAATTCCAAAAACCTAACTGACTTAGGGTCCTAGCTGAGGATCTTCAATTTCTACCATATTTACTCCTGTCCTATGTTTTTCAGAATAAATGCACACCTTGCCTGAACTGCAACATGGAAAACTGCATACACTAGTCCAGCTGAGGCCTTACCAATGTGCATAAAATAGGAGGATGTGTAAAAATCAGAGTTATTACACAGGTATGAATAATGGGATCAGTAGTCCGTAAGTCTGTTCATAAACCTTTGTGAGGTCTTTGTCTTTACTGTAAAAGCATAATGTCAGTACATTGGCAACTAGTCACCTGCCAAAGCCCCCAGATCCTTTCTTGGAGAATTACCAAGTTCTAGAGGTTTTACATCCTATGGTTATATCTGTTCAGCATAGTATATGGTACTTCCATTATTTAATATGTTCCTAGTTTTATATTTCTATTTATTCCAGCATCCAGGTAAATAATGATAACCGAAAAATTCATCAGAGTCGAAAAGATTTGTTTTTGCCAATGGACCAGCTCTACTCCAGGAAAATTAACCAGTTAGGTTTACATATTACAGTGGTTCTACCTTTTTCTGTGGTTTGCTCATGGGGATGTCATATGAAATAGCATCTAAAGCCATCATGATGTCATAAGTTGTCTGTTCTTTTCTGAATTTGAGGCTACTAAATGGCACTGACCAGTCAGTGCCAGTGACATCTGGGCCACCCAGGCACTTTGGAAACTCCCGCACTCCAGTTATAGGCTCTTACCATTTTCAGCCATCCAGAATGTTATTGCTTAGATGCTAGCCAAAGCTGACTGCTTCAAAATCTGCGCCTAATATAGTCTTTTCAGGGAGCAGTTTGCCTAGCCACATCTAATTTCCCTTTTCAAGTATCTGGCAGGGGGGCTGGAACTAGATGATCTTTAAGGTCCCTTCCAACCCAAACCGTTCTATGATTCTATGATTCTAGGATTGTATCCTGTGTTCTTCTCCTGGCTATGTTGTTTCACTTTTGCCTGACATTAATTTCTTAGTTTGCTCAATCCTATATTCACCCACCAACATGCAGCCAGTCATTATTAATATCAGGTGACACGGTCCTCCTTTAACCTTTGACTATCCTATACAGTATTGAGAATTTTTTGTGTCTTCAGTATCCAAATTTGTTTCTTGCTATTACTCAGCTGCTTGATTTTGTTACTCGTTTTATAACATAGATGTAAGGATTTCACCAGATAAACAAAATAGCTCTTCTTAATTAGTACACATACCTCACATTTAGCTTTCATCTGCGTAAAAGCTAAATCATATGCACAATAGTTCCTGTTTTTCAAGCTTTTGTATGTAATATAGCACTTTAAGCTCCAGATTTGGCCTGTATAGCACTACTTCATCCTTGCTTCCTAGCTTACATGTGACATCTGTTAATGCTCTCCTATTCAAAGGCCCGTTACCCTGTCAGAAGACGGAAACAAACTAGTTTGTTAGGATTTGCTCCTGACAAATCTACATAGACTCACATTCATGTCCTTGTTGTCTTCACACTATTTATAAGTAGTCTTATTGGTTTTTTGCTTTTAAAAAACTTTTTTATGCTGAGGAATGAAGTCAAAGTAACTGTTGTATAATCCTCCAGCTTCTTCTTTTTCTTCTTTTATATACAGGGTGTTTTTTTTTCAAATCATTTAATACCATAACTATCTTCCAAGAGTTCTTAAAGATAACCACTAAGAGTTTTTGATTGCATCAGCCAGTATCCTGGGATGAAGTTCATCAGATCACATTGATTTAACTCTTATCTAAGTGCTCTGCAACTCATGTCTTTCCTACTCCGTGTTGAGACCTTCCCCTTTTGTTTCTGATATTAATTATGCTAGGCACTTCTCCTTAATGGATGTTTTTACTGCAGATTGATGCAAAAAAAGCTATTAAAAGCTTCAGTCTTCTCTGTGTTATCTGTGCACAGCTCTCCTTCTTGATTAGTAGCAGAACAATGTTTTCTTTGGTCTTCGTCTTATACTTAGAAACTGATTTCTTGTCATTCTTATGCCTTTTGCTAATTACATCTCATTTGTATCTTGACCTTTCGATTTTTTTCTTCTGTGCCTAAACTTTTTTTTTTGTCCTCAGTAATCTGTCCTAATTTTTCATTTCTAAATGCTTTCTTCTTATATTTGAGGCAAATGAAGAACTCATAGTTTAACCAAGCTGATCTGCTACTAAACTTTCTATATTTTTCTGATTTTATACTTATACTCTCAGTATTATTTCTTTGAAGAATTAATATTTTTCCCAAATTGTCTTTTTCCTTAGTCTTACCTACTAGTCATTACTAAATTTCCAAGTTTATTGAAGTTTACCTTTATGAGTTGATCAGTCTTCACAGTCCAAGGTGTCTCAGGAAGAGTACTGGGTAACCATTTGTGACCTAGTAACATTTACATGATGTTTCATTACTTGACAATGAAAACATTAGAAATAATGTTCCTTATATGTCCTGCATCCTTGACATTTTTACATTGTTTTTCATTCCAGTTATTTTTACTGCCATGATTTTATTCTCTTTCTGTGAAGTAGCAAAACCATTAAATAAGCTTTTGTTTTTTAAAAAGTATGTAACCAACTACAACAATCCATACTGTTTTCCAAGTTCTTTTTCATAAGGCATGTGAACAAATATTCTGCCATGAGGAGACCTGTTATGACATCAGTTGCAAGGACAGAGATGTGTTACTACAAAAAAAAAAAAAAGTCAAGTCTTTGGTTCCTTTTAGAATTTATTTTTTAAAAATTATATTTAGTTATAAAATTATACATTCATTTACAGACATGAATATCCGGGACAATAATTGCCCAACTGATTGTTTGTAATCAACTTTGTTAGAAGGCTGACATATGTGTAATGGAAATAAACTACATATAGATATATCCCAATTTGTGCTACTAATTTCTTGAGTCTGTGTTGTAAGTTTCTACATATCCAGCTCTGCTTTGTAAAGGAATATATTGGGCTTGTATGGCAAGGTTTTGGTAGCAGGGGGGCTACAGGGGTGGCTTCTGTGAGAGGCTGCTGGAAGCTTTCCCCATGTCCAGTAGACCCAATGCCAGATGGCTCCGAGACAGACCAGCCACTGGCCAAGGCTGAGCCCATCAGCAACAGCGGTAGCACCTCTAAAACAACATATTTAAGAAGGGGAAAAAAACTGCTTCAGAACAGCAGCTGAGAGAGAGAGAAGTGAGAATATGAGAGAAATGGCTACTCAGCCACCAAGGCTAGTGAAGAAGCAGTGGAAAGAGGTGCTCCAGGCGCCAGAGCAGAGGTTCCCCTGCAGCCCATGGTGCAGCCCGTGGTGAGGCAGTTGTGTCCCTCAGCCATGGAAGTAACAGGGGAGCAGAGATACACCTGCAGCGCGGGGAGGACTCCACGCCAGAGCAGGTGAATGCCTGAAGGAGGCTGTGACCCTTTGGGAAAGAAACCTGCACTGGAGCAGGCTCCTGGCAGGACCTGTGGCCCCATGGAGAAAGAGAGGAGCCCACGCCAGAGCAGGTTTTCTGGCAGGACTTGTGACTCCGTTGAGGACCCGTGCTGGAGCATTTAATTTCTGAAGGACTGTAACCAATGAAAAGGACCCATGCAGGTGCAGTTCATGAAGAACTGCAGCCCTTGGGAAGGAACCATGTTGGAGAAGTTTATGCAGGACTGTCTCCCATGGGAGGGAACCCCACAATGGAACAGGGGAAGATAGTGAGAAATCCTCCTTCCAAGGACGTAGGAGTAGCAGAGACAACATGTGATGAAGTGACCACAACCCCCAATTCCCTGTTGCACTGCATTGCTCATGAGTGAGGGATATAGAGCAAATGAGACATGAAGTTGACAGGAAGAAAGAAGAGGGGAGAGGAAGAAGGTGTTTTAAGATTTAGATTTCTCATTACCCTACTCAGATTTGATTAGTATTAAATTAAATTAATTTCCCTTAATACCTATCTTGTATATTCAGACATCCCTAAAATGGAAAATTCTGCTGGAAATTCTATTACAAAGCCATGAAGTATCTTTGTTTCATGTTAGGTGCCCACTTTACTATGATACCCAACGAATGCTACAATGAGAGGACCTTCTTTGCAGTGAATCTGTTGAGAACATTTCTTTATTGCTACCTCCCTCAGTTGTTTACCAGGAAAGCAATGTCTCTTCCAAGGGTCAGTCTAACACATTCACTTTTCTAACAGTATGTAACAGGCTTATTGAGATCAAAGCAGTCAAACAATCTGTCACATTCCCAGACTCTATCCCTCTCATTTAGAAATTATTAAGACCTTATCAGTACCATATATCCTTATACTTCTCTGATGATAAATTGTAAATGGCTGCATGATATTTCTTGCAAGAGGAGAAAAAATCTGGAATTAAAACATTTGTTTTAGTGTTTACATTTGTATGTATGTTACCATACATACAAAGAGATTAGGCCAATTTAGAAAATCCTATGAACTATTAAGTAGTCAGGTGTATTGTTTTTTATATATGCTTCCCACTTATTCTTGAAAGAAGATGTTTGGGAGAAAACGCAGGTGTACAGAGGGTGATCAGTAGCACACATTTATCTGATGTAAATTCTGAGTCAATTAAAGAAAAATGGGAAGGGAAAGAAATGTATAAATATGGGCAATGGAATTAGGGCTGTATAACTAGTAGTTAAATATTTTAGCATAAGGTATGTGGTGCAGCTTTTCAAATCTCCTAAGAAAACAAGGAATACTTAGCTACTGGTTTAATTTATTGAAATCTTTTGTTTGTGAAGGCTTCTGTGTGCAAAAAGGGATTATAGGAAGCTGAGAACACACAGATACTGTCGTTGCCTAAAGCCACAGAAACTCCAGGTGAAACCTAAATGCTCCAGTACAATGTGACCTTTCTCTGGAAACTGAGGACATCATCCCCATGAGGACTGGGCAGCGGTCACCATGGTTTCACCTAGAAAATAGCACGAAGAGGAGTAGAAGCATTTTGTATGTGAGATTTTTACAAGAGCAATGATGGCAAGGGCACTAATTGCTACCTTCATCCAGGAAAAGAGGTGAGAGTGTGATGCTTGTTGGCAATGGGGCCTTCATTTGAGGGAAAAAAAAAATATATCCTTCCAGCAGGAGTGGGTTTTTTAGACAGCGTTGAACATGTGAAAAATAGGGATGTCTTATCTGGGGACTAGAACTAAACTTTCCTAAGGCTTATAGAATGGAGGCAAGAGGACCCTCAGTATCTACCACTTTGGTCTACCTATCTGCTCCCTTTTTACCTAATTACTTGATAATGCAAGTGTTGCCTCAACAGGCAATCATGCCTGTTTAGGGGAGGTGAGAGGGCTGAAAGGATACAGTGTGGTGGTAGACTGGGAGAACTGGTGTTGTCAGCTGCCATGACTGCAGTCAGGAAACCTCATTTATCCAATTGTAATTACATCTAAAATTAGTTTGGTATTTCTGACATACATTTCACTGTTCTGAAGGTGCAGACACCTGCGTAAGACATTCCCATTCACAAGGCTGCAGTAACTGTTTGAAGGAAATTCTTTCCCCTTGTTTTTGAGGCCTCAGGGACTATCCAAAGTGACACATCTGAATCTCTTTAGCTTTTGTGTAAATCAGAATCAATTAACACTTCTTCCACCTCATCACAGAGCACAGCTCCATATCAAGTGTTGCAAACCTTGTTTTTCTGTTGTGTATGGAAAATAAATTAAGAACTGATTGGCTAAAGTAATACATTGCTCTGCCTTGAAACATGAAAACAGCACTGAATATGTTCATATTAGTGAGAGGAATGTTTTAAGGGAATCTCATGAGCTCTGTATAAGAAAGGTCTGAGTTGAAGTTTTTTTCCTTTAGTAAGTCTGATTATTTTATGTTTAACGTGGGATAAGTGACAGTTGAAAATTAAAAGTGCTTATATGTAACAGCACTAGGATAAAGAAATAGCATTCCTAAATTAAAGTATTAAACTGATATTAGTGGTGAGAAAAGAATATTTAAAATAACTGAGAACTGGAATGTATCACTGTCAAAAGGGGAACAACTGCTCTAGTATATTCTTATTGATTCATTTATAATTGATAAATTTAGTTTTTAAACTGAAAAAAAGAAAAATAAACTTACTATTTGCCATCAAAAGCTGTTGTTCCTCACCTTAGTTCTAGTAACTTATTGAGGAATGGTTCCAAACAGTGGATTGGATGAACATTTTCTTTACATAAATATTTGAATATATCCTAATGCTTAAAATGTCATAGGTCTGTGGAAAATAAACAAAACTACAGGCATACTAAACAAAATACTTTTCTCACTTAATTGAAATGGGACACTTCAGTACAACAAACCTTGAGTCTTTCAGTTGCGATATTCTAATCAATAAGCAATTCTAGTATATTCCTTCCTATCATTGCTAGTTTTGCTCAATGTCAGTAAATAATAACACTTAGTAATGCACAGTGGAGTTAGAAATTGTGTTAGATTGTATTCTTTTGTACTAAAAATAACCTTCCTTACCTTCATTGCTTAGCTATTACAAATGTCAACTTCTTTATTTTGTGGCAGATATTTCAGTGTTGTATATTTTTGGTTAAAGATTAATGCAGATTTTATTTCACTTCTGCAGCTGATTTTGCAATTCTAGGAATAGCGTTATGTGTTATGTGGTGCAAAATGTGTATATATGATATCATAAAAACAACTTTGCATTACAAAAATAAAGCTGGCACATGATAAACAACTTTGTCAAATAGGTTTCTAGTAGATTCTGTTACTCTGAAAACACCATCACTTTAAGATTGTTCCTCACAAATCATACTCCCTACAAAAAAGGTTTGGTCAAAAGATACATGGTTGGGCTCTGAAAACAGGCTTTGTTCTAAGGATGTGATTGGTTCTTACCTCCCTTAACAATTCTTTTCCAGAAAAACTTCAGTACACTTCAACAAACAATCTTGTATTTTACAACTTGATTATTCTCTTTGTGTCTGTGTTTGTGTTTGAATAACAGGCTGGTTTTAAATATGAAAGACAGTAAAAATTTGTTTTAGTCATATAAATTGACTGTTAAGTTCTGCCTAAGAATAAGAAACCTGTATCCCTTGCTCTTTTTTTTTTTTTTTAGTTGCTCAGTGATGTAATAATGAAGTTTGAAATGATTACATTTACCAAAGTCAGAGATTACATTGTGTTTGAGAAGGTATTACTGAAGACAGGGTTTTTTTCCTTGTTGCTGACAGAGACAGTTAAGGTCACAACAACAGTGGCCAGAGGTTGAGTCAGGATAGCATATTTACTACACTTGTATAATCAGGGTGCCTACGACAATTTTGTTCCATGGCAATTTCCATGATACATCTCCCATGTATACCAGCCCTTGCAAAATGGCATGGACCAAGCTTTACTGTTGGACATGAGGCATGGCTCCTTAAATAGGAAAACAATGAGAAAAAGTGACTCTTCATCAGCGATTTAAGAATTTTCACCCCCAAAAAAATGTTTTTACTCTCAAATATATATTGTAATTAGAAATACTTTTCTAGTTACTTTCAGGGTTCATCTTGTGTCCCACGTGTTTTCTAGCAGCTGTTGCTGAGCATTTGTGCACTGTAAGTCCTACCATCTTCACACAAACTGGAAAATACAACCTGTATGACGTAAACTCATAGGGAGAAGAAGGGGTACTGAAGCAGGTGTACGTGATATCAGAATGCTTTATTACATGCACTTTCTTTGTTTGCCTTTTTCATGCTTTTTCTTCATTTGTGTTCAGGTTTCTGCGAAACAGACATTCTCTATGAGGCAAACTTACTGTGAATGAGGTTGGAGAGGGTGTGAAGAGCAACAACTGCTAAAAGTCCTGAATTTTCAGCACAAAGCAGTTGATAGAAAAACCTTGGAAATACCCCAGGCTTTTTCTTGGAAAGCAATTTCTTGGCATGGAAGTAAGACAAAATCTGTCTTTGAAATGCTGCTTTACAAAATAAGGCCTTATAAAAGAACTGACATTTAATGTGATGAGTTATGAGTAATTCTGGCTGAGATGAAAGGATTCTGTTTTCTCCTCATATTCTCCATTTTGGAGTTTGTTAAATTTATCTGTATTATAAATAATGTTAACAAAAGTATGTTTGTCTTGAAAATTTTTATATTTGTCTATCTTTTTTCTTCTGGTGAGTAATGATTGCATTGTTTCTCAATCTTTAGTTTTCACCAGAGTATGCTTATATTGTCATAATTTAGGTATGGAAAATCAAGGTTTTGTTCTTCCTGAGTTTGAGGGTCTATTGGTCAAGCCAACTAGCCCAAATATTCTACAAATTCTTGCAGAAATTTGTTTATCTGATGCCTCTTTTCCAGGTTGCTGATCTCATAAACTTTAAAATTGTGGCAAGCATTAAAAAGATGGCATAAAGTATAGTCGCAACATTTTTTTTCTAAGAAATTTGACAATTTACTTTCAACTCCTGGTATTTCATAAGGTTTTACCTATCATCTATGAGTTCTGAGTGACTCAATAATGAAGCTGATCTTAGAGAAAATATTTCTCTTCATTTAAAAAAAGTGTTACGGGAGACCAAGTACTCTAGAAATATATATACATATGAAAGCTTAATTAGTATAAATTTCTAAGATATTTTTGGCTAGATAAATGTAGTGGGTTGATCTTGGCCAGCTGTCAGGTGCCCACCAAGCCACTCTACTAGTCCCCTTCCATCAGCAGGACGGGGGAGAAAATACGATGAAAAGTTCATGGGTCAAGATAATGACAAGGAGATCACTTATCAGTTACCATCATGGGCAAAACAGACTCACCTTGGGGAAATTAATTTAATTTATTGCCAATTAATTGTAACAGAGTAGGATAGTGAGAAATAAAACAAAATTTAAAATACTTTGTCCCTGCTCCTCCCTTCTTCAAAGGCTCAATTTCACTCCTAACTCCTCTACTTCCCCCTCCCAAGTGGCACAGGAGGATGGGGCTTATCATCAGTTCATAAAGATTTGTCTTTGCTGCTCCTTCCTCCTCATGCTCTTCTCCTGCCATTCCCACCCATGGCATACAGTCCTTCATGAAGCAGTCCAATGTGGGTTCTTCCCACAGGCTGCAGTTCTTCATGAACTGCTCCGGCATGGCTCCTTTCCACGGGGTACTGTCCTTTGGGAATGGACTGCTCCAGCATAGGTCATTTAAGTCTCTTTCTGCTTTGTATCCCTAGTGTTTATTTATGGCATCCCAAACACATTTACAGGTATTGCTTAAAGCTGATCATCTTGATTCACCAAAATAAAGAACCTGATGATTGCCAACTATAATATAACACATGAATTTAAGAGTTAATAAACTAATATAGAGCACAATGTAATTTCTGTCTGTCCCATAAGGCAAACGTATTTTCCAGGTTTATTTATAACTATGGTATTGCTGTAGTATTGCTTTTTCTATACAATTCCTCTCCGCTAAACTTTATTGACAATGTTATAAAAACACTCCATCTGTGATCCATCTTACTTAAACTGCCATTCTCATCCATTATTAGTAACTTACAGGTATAGTAAGTTAAAACATTGCTACAGGAAAAGGTCAGTGGTGCCATCTGACATAATATTTTTTCCTCGTGTTTTCTGAATTTTTTTCACCCTGTACAAGTTATGTTTCAGTTTGCTGAACATGTTGTGTATACACATTGTAGATTTGTTCTTACTGTCAGTTGCTTGGCTATAATTGACAGCTGAAAAGTACCATAAACAGACCCTAAAGTAGTTTGTAGTATAAGTTATGTTTTTAAGATGCAAGTATTTAAGTGGGAATTGTGAACACAGAATCACAGAATGTTAGGGATTGGAAGGGACCTCAAAAGATCATCTAGTCCAATCCCCCTGCCGGAGCAGGAACACCTAAATCAGATCACACAGGAACGCATCCAGGCAGGCTCTGAATGTCTCCAGAGAAGGAGACTCCACAACCTCTCTGGGCAGCCTGTTCCAGTGTTCTGTCACCCTCACTGTAAAGAAGTTTTTTCTCATATTCAAGTGGAACCTCCTATGTTCCAGCTTGAACCCATTGCCCCTTGTCCTATCACTGGATGTCACAGAGAAGAGCCTGGCTCCATCCTCCTGACACTCACCCTTCACATATTTATAAACATTCATTAGGTCATCCCTCAGTCTCCTCTTTTCCAAGCTAAAGAGACCCAGCTCTCTCAGCCTTTCCTCATAAGGGAGATGCTCCATTCCCTTAATCATCTTTGTGGCTCTGCGCTGGACTCTTTCCAGCAGTTCCCTAACTCTGGGACAGACAAGTTCATCCTTTCTTTTTCATTTTTTGGTTCTGCTTCATTATTTCTGTTCTCCCAGTTATAGGTGTTACAGCTTATTATTTTAGCAACTAGTCCATGGCTATTCCTCCATATAGCGTTTGGTCAGTGTATTTTCTTTGTCCTGATGGCTATGGTTGAGAAGGCACTCATTGGCTGTTAGTTTCAAATGCTTATAACTTTGAAGGAGTTGCCATGTGGCTTGACATTTTATGCACTCCTTGTTAGCTCCTAGGTAAGGTTGCTCAAAATTGTGATGCGTTAGAATACCTTTTTGCTTAGATTTTCATCTAGTGCTTATACACTTCAAAGCTCTTCCTCTTTTTAAAGTCATACATACTAGCACATAAAAGAAAATAAGTTTGCTATAGTTTCAACCTCTCATAGCCATCACATTTTCCTGTATGTAGAAATACTAGACTTAAAGGAGACAGTATGGCTGTAATGCACTTTATTGAATGAGTGATTATAATTGAATAGGAAAAGAAATAAGGAAAAAGGAGCGGAAAAAAATAATCTGCTGCTGGGACTATGCGGAGTAAGAAAAAGCAGGCTGACAACACAACCATTTTAAATATTGCTCTGATTGAGTAGCTAGATGATCAATTAGGTGTACATAGAATCATTATGATTAGTACAAGGTCTGAGGAAGGGAAGCAGAAGTGTGAAGGCAAGGAAGCAAGCAGGAGACTTCTTTTGCTGAGTTAAATCACGTGACTCCAATTGCTTTGCATTCATGCTCTCTCTCGTTAACTTTAATGCGTATATTTTGGAAAAAGAAATATGAGCTATAAAGTAGTGACAATTTCATTTTAAATTTGGGGAAATAAGTCAGATAAAGGTAAGTAACCCGAGCGTTCTGAATTCTTCCTGAATCTGAGGCATTCCTTCAAAGTCTTTTTCTCATCCCAGAAGCATTTTATTTCCTGAGTTTTTTTTTACCAGAAAAGCTTCCTGGATGCCTAAGCAACTTTCTTCACCATTCAAAAGCGCAAGGTCTTGGCAGTGTGAATCAGGGCATTTCCTTTTTTTTGTTTGTTTGTTTTGGGGTTTTTTTTTTGTTAAATAGGCCAGTGCAATCAGCATGGGAAGAATGTAAGTGAAAGGGAGAAAAGTGTTTGTAGCCAATAGCCGGATGTTAACCAAGATGCTGTTCAGTGAGGGGGAAGATGGCATTATGAATCCTCACCCTTTAAGAGGGGGCTGAGTGTGGGTGTTTTCTGTATTTGAGGAGAACAGTTTAGGAAAACTTTTCCAAGCTTAAAGAAAGAAATACTCTTTCAAAAAGGTTGTCAGTACCTAACTCTGGGACCAGATTTTGAAATATGAATTTCAAGTGGAGTCAGAGTACTGAGCTTCTTAAAGAGGTAATTCTGGAGACGTTTTTTTCCTTCTAAGCTCTTTCTTATTTTAACAGCCCCATATTCTAGAACTGTTGACTGCCTTTGAGTTATCTAATTTTAAACTGATACTACACAGATTTTTTTAATATTCTGTTCAGAGCATTGATTAGTCTTCAGGCTAAAACCTCATAGTTGGTTACTGATACATTTGGAACAAAAGTATTGTGGTGTTCTGCTGCTAGCCAGGGTCAAAACCATAACCATCTTGGATATAATTCAGCATCTTCTTTTAGAAAGAATCTTGTTTCAAGGCAAAATATACAATCCCAACCAAATTCAGCAATGTGCTTTTGAATTTCTAGAAACAGAATTTATCTAGCGCTTATGTTACTTGTATGTAATAAGTATCATTAGGAATTGGTCCTTGAAAGTTTAACTTCCTTTCTCTTCAGTCTTGACCTGCGTTCAAATGCTATTTTTGCAAAAATCGTATCTACAAGCAATTTATATTTTGTGAAGTTTAAGCTAGAAATCAGACCTTTTTTCCAAAGGTATTCTAACACATGTAGTTGACTTTGTCTTAACTTAGCTAGACTCCAGCTGATTTCTTCTATCATTTCTAATGTCTCACTGAAATCCCCTGCAAGATGAAGGAAACAGCTGAGTGACAGCAGTGTCTGTGACAGTCAGTAGCCAGAAAACAGACGTCAGGTGAAATCTCTTCACTGTGTTCTCAGACATTTCTAGCTGTGGAATGTATCTTCTGACTACACTCTTCCAATTCATGGTAACAGTACCTGTTCAAGGTTAAAAGGTACATATCTATAAGCCACAGTTTGTTCTTGGCTTTAGCCCTGTGCAAGAGGCAAATACCAGATGCTACAGCCTTATGATGCTGCACATGAAAAGCTAGCATGGCATGATAAGCAACATTAAAAAGCAATTCATATGACTGAATCCAGAACAGAACCACCTTCCTATCACTGAGAGCTATAGCATCTGTTTCTTAGGTTAATGTTCAGTTTCATGTTTACTTTTTCACAGTGAACAGTTTTCTACGTGTAAGAAAAGAATTTATATTTTTTTTATAAAACAGTTAGGTCCTAGGATTTATCATCCATCATCAAGTTGAAGTCCATCATCCTAGGCAATATCCCCTCAAAGTCTGGTGGTTTATAATTAGTCTTAGCTGATAAAGACAGAGTATGGAAGAAATTTCAGATTGCACTAATCAATGCCTATCATAATTTAGCTGCTGCACAAAGTCTTTCAAGAAGCTTTATATCTTTACCAAGTGTTGGTTTCAGGCTTGAGACACTGCTGATAATAACTTCTGCCTGATGTCCAGTTAAAGGTGTCTGATAGCTGGTATTGCCTAGTGAGTCAACCACTTGTTATTCTGTTTCAACACAGCCTTGAATGTCAAACCTAATCCTAGTTTTGTTTGTTTATGTGGGAATTCTTTCTCTGGTAATATTACATGAATAAAGAATGTTTAATAATCCCTCACTGTACTGGTAAGTGCTTTCCTTTGTGGTGGCAACTGCCACCACTTCATATTTCAACACCTTACGGACTAGGAATGGTGTACTGCCTGCATACCCACAAGAGCTTTGCATCATCGGACATAATATTTGGCAACATATTTTCAATGTTTTGAAAAACTGTGTTCAAATCTCCTGTATTACTAGCTTTCTTTGCATGCGTTCTCTGTGTTTGGGTATTGTATCCAAATCAAACATTCAATGAAAAAGGGGGTGGAGATTTGGAACACTGGAGATGCTGCTTGCTTGTAGCTTTCAGTTCTAGTCACTTATTTTTTATGAATTGTATAAATATGGCTGAAGGTATTCTGATATGTTTATCCACAGTCAGGAGCTTCATCAGTGATTCTCTTTTATCAAACATATTTTTCTGTGTGATGTGCATAATTGTAATAAAAATGTAAAATCTCATTGCAGGGAAACTGGAAGGGAATGTCTGGATGTAGAAGCAACAGAAAGAAGGGAAGTACGGTTGAGAACGGCAAAAGGAGACCACGCCTGCAGCAGCAGGTCGTCAAGGTCGCATGTTGGCACATAACGCTGAAACACTCATGGAAAAGCACAGGACTGCCTCCACTGGGTGATACTCAAGGACAGGCTTCAGGCACAGGCTATTCTATGTTACTGGTGGAAAGGGAAAGGACATAGCTGGTGCCCTGACTATATCCTCTGTCCCTAAGAAGGAAAAAAGAGTAATTCAAATTACTCTGAAGGGTAGGGTGGGATGGAAAGAAGAGAATGATTACTGGGAGCATCTGAAGGGTACAGCAGGCATATCCAAGGCAGGAGCGTGATGCCCATCCAAAGAAGAAACTACAAAATACAAGCTGGACTAGGATGGCCAATGACTATGCCATTGCAAGGAATCCCAGCCAGAGCTCCTGAAGATGGGTGTATTGGGGCTTGTGAGCCTACAACAGTGAGCATGAAAGGAATAATTTTTCTTTTTAAGATCCAGTTTCCTTCTACAGGGTCATTTTCCTCAATTTGTTGGTGGCAAATTTGAGGTGTCACGAAGTGAGTAGTAGAGTTTGGTGAATGTTTTCAGGGTTTAAAACCCATTTGAATCCTTACAGCTCCTTAGCTGTTGTTAGGAACAGCAGTGAGGCCTACAAGCTGAGGGCTTCTCCCAGCTGGAAGACACAAATGTATGATAGGAATAGAGAAAGGTAATTTGGATTATCTCTGTGTCCACCTTAAACATCAGTAAAGACCAACCCCCTGAAATATAGCAAAGGCATTATACTTTTCGTTATAGTCTCTTTGCTTCCATTTTAAACTGAAGACTTTGTTTTATACATTAGTGAGATACTATTGTAAGAAGACTAGTTTAGCTTAGCAGCTTCTGACTCTTTAGAGGTTAACCTTTTGAAAAGAAAGCAGCTTGATTGTCCGTTTGAATTGTTATCCAATGAAAATCTGTGTGTGGGAGTTGATATTGAGAAAAACCTATTGCTGATATCCTCATCAGTTGAGTGTCTAGTTGCACTTTTCCTGCAGTTACTATTTTATTCACAACCACTACACTTCCTTTTTTTCTGGTCTCTTGTACTTTATCTGTTGTAAATTCCTTTATTCATTTTTGTCTTTAATCATCAGAACCTCATGCTTTATTTCTCTAATTCTCAATAATATTTTGTCATTGGCACATCATGTAGTAATTTATTCTTTGCTATAAATAACCTTCCAATTTCATTATGGCGGGCCTGTGGAGATACATCCCTTGCAATTCTGCATTTCTTGTGGAGAGATAGCCGTCCCTCTGAGGAAAAATACACAAAAGATTCTAAAATAAATATAATGTGATACACATTTTTTTGAGCTCAGTAGGGACCTTTATCCCACACCCTTTATGTAAAAAGCAATGGTACCAGACAGTTTAATCAGTATATAAAAGATGATAGCCTAGCATACATACCTATCTCAGGCTAGGCATCTGAATGCTCATAAGCAGCAAAAGAGTAGGAGAGGCATGGTTAGAGAGTGCTAGTTGGTCTTTTATCTGACATACTTTCCAAGGATATTGATCCTAATCTCTCAGGGTCTGTAGTCTCCTTCACTTCAGTGAAATTGTGCCTTCTGCCTTGAGCTCACTGTAGATTAGGGGTCAGGGAGCATCAAGCACCTCTTCAAACCATACTAGGTAGATGGCTATATAACTGCCAGACCTGGAGCACCCCTCTGAGTGCAAATAACCAAATTTATGCAGAAGGGAAGTAGAAACTCTGCTGAAGGTAAAACTGCTCAGCAATGGTGGTGCCACACCACAGCATAATGGAACAACTATCCTGGCACAGCAAAGGCCCAAAGGCAGAGCAGGTCCAGAGGCAGGATGCAGCTCCCCAGATCTGGGGCTGTAGCAGGTACCTGGGGCAGGTACCATGGGGGCTGTAGCAGGTACCATGGCTGGAGGAGGCAGCGAGTGTTCTGCTGTCACAGTCAAAGGGATTCTGCTCCTCTCACCCTCATGTAGAGTTTCAGGGTCCTGACAGACATGGGAAGCCTGACCACCAGTGAAGACTGAGGCAAAGCACTTACTGAGTACCTCAGCTTTTTCCATGTCTGAGGATGCCAGTCCTCCTTTCTCATTTATCAGAGGGGGAACACTCTCCTTGGCCTGTCTCCTCCTGCCCAGTACCTGTAGAACCCCTTCTTGTTATTTTTCATGTCCTTCACCAAGTTCGGCTCCATCTTTCCTGATCCTATCTCTACACATCCAGACAAACGTGATGGGACTGTGTTTCAGACCACCAAATCAGAGTGAAAAAGTGGGCAAAGACCTTTCTAAATGACTTGAGGAAGTCTTGGGATGCAGATTGATGTTCTTGGAGAGCCTGAATCTCCCTGACGTGCTAGAAGGACAAAACAATGGAGATTTCTGGAGGATCCTGGGGATGACTTCTTGATGCAGGTAGTAATGCACCAAACAGAAGTAATGTACAGCTGTCTGCTGTTCATTGGCAAGGGAAAAGCTGGTTGGATGGGGCAATAAATTATAGCTTTTTTCTGTAGTGACCATGAAACAAGTTACTGTGAAGCTGAAGATACTGAGAGACTAGCAGTGTATATATCCTGGACATCAGACAAGCAGACTGAAGCTTGTCCAAAGAACAGATAGAGCTGCATTGGAAGCAGCTCTGAAGGGTAAAGAAGTTAAGGGAAGCTGGCAGATTTTCAAGGACAGCTTCCTTCATCCATAAAAATGGTCCATTTTGACAGTCAAAAAGGTGAGCAGATGTATCAGAAGAGTAGCCTTGCTAAGCAGGCCAGGCTCATGAAGACGCTCCTGCACCAAAAGGCTTCAGGAAGTAGAAACAGAGACAGGCTGCAAAGGAGGAATTTAGAAACCTTGTCAGAGTGTACAGGAATAACATCAGTAAAGCCAAAGCTCCCGAAGAGCTGACACTTGCAAGTGAAATCAAGAAGTTAAGCATCTCCTACATTAGCTGGGAAAGGCTGAACAAGGAAAATGTGTGTCCATTGCTCAGTGGGAAGGTTGATTTAGCAAGCAACCAAAGGCAGACAATGTTGAGGTACACAGTTCTTTCTTTTTATCAGAGTTCAACAAGGGTGGATCATGACTAGCCAACCTGATTGCCTTCTACAACAAAAGAACTGAATTTGTGGGTGAAGGATGATATAACAGAGTCATCACACAATCATTGTAGAACAGCCCAGGTTGGAAGGGACCTTGAAAGATCATCTGGTCCAAGCTTTTGTGGGAAAGGGAGACTAGGTGAGTTTATCTAGAGTATGTAGCAGATTATGTAGTAGATAACAATGAATGTAATCTACCTCAGTTTCAGAAAGGCTTTTGACACTGACTCCTACTGTCTCTGAAAGGGCAGACAACTAACTGGCTCAACACTGGCTCCATGGCTGGGCTAATGGATCATAATCTACCTGGAGACCTGTGACAAGTGGTGGAGGTCTGTGAGAAGTGGAGTGCTGCAGGGATCTAAACTGGGACCTGACCTATTTAACCTCTTTATCAGTGATCTGGAGGAGGTAATGGAGGATACTCACGCCAAATTGGTAGATGATAGTACTTTAGAGGAGTGAGAACATGCAGGAAATCAGAGCTGCCATCCAGAGGGACCTAATCATGCTAGAGGGATGGGCAGACATAAGCCTCATGAAATGCAACAATGCCAAATATCAAGTGCTGCCCACGCAGGGAATACCAGCACATGGACACAGGCTGGGGCCTGGCTGATTAGGGGCATCTGTGTGGGAAATTCCTGGAGGCCTTGGCAGACACAAGCTGAGCATAAGCAAGCAGTGTGCCCTAGCTGCAGAGATGGTCGGCAGCACTCTGGAAGGTATTCACAGGATTACATCCAGGACATTGAAGGGGGTGACTACCCCCCCTCTACTCAGTACTCATGAGATCCCATCTGGATGCTCTGCTCAGTTTTGGGGCCCTCTGGTTTAGGAAAGATGTTGACCAACTGGAGCAAGACCAGTGGAGGGCCAAAATGCTCAGGACTGGATGATTTGTCCTGTGAGGAGAAGCTGAGAAAGAGGTCTTGTTCAGCCTGGAAAGAGACTGCCTCAGGGTGACTTATCACAGCCTGCCCCTACCTGAGAAGAAGCAAGCAAGAAGATGAAACCAGGCTCTTTCAGCTGTGCACAGTGGGAAGATGAGCCAACAAATGTAAATGGAAACATGAGTTTCATTCAGCATATAGGGAACACTTTCTCACCCTGAGGACAGCCAAGCAGCAGAAAAGGCTGCCCAGAGGCCATGAAGTGTTGTCCATCCTTAGAGGTTTCCAAAAACCACTGGATAAAGACCTGAGCAACCTGGTCCCGCCTCTTGTTTTGAGCAGTAAGCTGGACTACATATCTTCTGAGGTTCATTTCAACCTGGATTATTCTGTGATTCAAATTACTCTACACAGTGAACTGGAGCTGCTGAATGGCATTTCCTGTCATCTGTGTTCTGCTAGCAGACTTCACCAGCAGAGCAGTGATCACCATTTTCCTGTTCGTAAGGTTGTTTTGCATTAGGGATGTGAGACCTGGGGGTACTGATTGATGCTCGGCGGAACATGAGCCGACAGTGTGCCCGGGTGGCCAAGAAGGCCAACGGCATTCTGGCTTGCATCAAAAACAGTGTTGCCAGCAGGAACAGGGAGGTAATTGTCCCCCTGTACTCAGCATTGGTGCGGCCGCACGAGTACTGTGTTCAGTTTTGGGCCCCTCACTGCAAGAAAGACATTGAGGCCCTGGAACGCGTTCAGAGGAGGGCCACGAAGCTGGTGAGGGGTCTGGAGCACAGGCCTCATGAGGAGCGGCTGAAGGAGCTGGGAATGTTCAGCCTGGAGAAGAGGAGGCTCAGGGGAGACCTTATAGCTCTCTATAACTTCCTGAAGGGAGGTTGTGGTGAGCTGGGGGTTGGCCTCTTCTCTCGTGTAATCAGTGATAGAACTAGAGGGAATGGTTTCAAGCTGAGACAGGGGAGGTTCAGGCTGAACATTAGGAAGTATTACTTCTCAGAAAGGGTAATCAGGCATTGGAATGCACTGCCCAGGAAGGTGGTGGAGTCACCGACCATGGGAGTGTTCAAGAAACGTTTGGACGTGGTGTTGAGGAATATGATTTAGCTGGGAAGTATTGGTAATGGTTGGACTAGATGATCTTCTAGGTCTTTTCCAACCTTGATAATTCTGTGATTCTGTGATTCTGTGAATCCACTTTATTTGGATGATCAAAAGAAATACTGGAAAGCTATTCTTTGACAAATATGTGTATGAATAATTAATATTCTCAGGATGTTAACTTGTGCTACAGCAGAGAGATTTGGCAGGCAGCTAACAAGGTATAATGGCTACTGCTGCTGACTTGGTAGCCAGAACAATGATCTGTGATAAATGCAGGCACTATCAATACATTCATCTGGCAACTAATGCAATACTTTCAGTTACTTCTTTAATAGCTGAATAACTGTTAATTGTTCTTTTTCACCTTTAAGTTTCAACTCAGATTTTATTGCAAGTCTTGCTGTATTTAAGGATTTACTTAGTCTTCTCTTTTGGAAACAGCTATGAAATGAGCAAACAAAACCCGCTTTCTATATCTGCTTTCATTCTAATGAAAGTACATACTGTGGCTCATGGATAAAGTATGCTGGAATTTACAATGCTCACTGATTACAAAGCTGAACAAAACAAAAAGGAGACAATGCCTCTTTACACTGTGTCTTGCAAACTGCTGTTTTTGAAAACTTATCGTGGTAGATAGTCACAAAGGGAACATTGTTTTTCTTTGAAAAGACATGGAGGAGAGTAAGGAAAATCAGAATTGCATTATTTTCTAGAAAATTATCAGAAGCAGAATCTTAAGACTTCTCTAGACCACGGGTATTTTGCTTGCTATCATCCTTCATGGCTTCAAAGATTTGTATTATAAACCATAATTAATTTTCTTCCTTTCTGAGCCATTAGCATTAGCAAGCTTTTCTCTGAACTCGTGTATTCTTTCAAAAGTCAGAGCTGAGAACCATCAGGACTTGAAAAAAAAAAACAAAACCAAAAACAGAATACCATGAGGCTCACATAGAACTGACATTGGCAGCACTGATTTTAATTTTGTAAATGTGTTTACATTTACAAAAATATAGTTGAATAAGTGCACAAAATTATGATATATTATTGATTGAGAAGACTTAAACTTGTATTAAAAAACACAGCTCTGTTCAAATTAAATGATATATTGATGTCTTAAGATTCAAAATAGGAATCTGAAGATAGTGGGTTGTCTACAGTTTGTAATGAAAACTTAAGAAGGATTTGAGGTTTTTACATTTCTATCTGTACTTTCATACAATGTACTCTTAAAATCTAGAATGTTTTGCTCCACCATGTTATTGAATGAAGAGTTGTGCAAAAGTACAATGCAGTTAACGAAACCCAAGATTGTCAATTGACTAGTCATTTCATGCATCTTTCTGTTTTGGATTTTTAATTTGGCAGATTTTTTTGTGAGACATATTTTCTTTACTGACATTTTCTAACAAATACACTTATTAGTTTCTGAAATGTCTACTACATTATTTGGGTTATATTGCTTGTTATTCTCTTATCTAATGTAAAAGAGACTGCATTATTTTCAGATGTGGAATTAACAGTGGCTTGTTTAACTATTTATGCACATTCTGTGCAGAATTAAGCACTCTTAAATGTCCTGGAATTAGTTCTGTTGCTATAATGCTTTTAGCATTTCTTTTTGGAAATTTGTTCACTTTTAAAATAATTTTAATTTCTTAAACAGTTATCTAATATATAGATACATATATAAAACCATATGTACATTAGTGCACTTGAGTTTCAACTTACTGTAACCTGGCAGTCAATGCACAGGCTGTTCCACAGATAGCATACACATTTTCAAGATTGTCAGATATACGAACTGGCAAAATGTTCAGCAGTAGCTTTAACATTTAAGAAAGGCATTGCATGACTAATGAGAATAGGGGAACAGTGCTAAAAGTAGAGATTAGCACCGAGGGAGACAGAAGAGAGCTGTTTCTTGGCAACAGGACCAGAATCAGTGGCATGTTATAGGGAATTTCTGCAGATGAAATTTCCTAGGTAAACTTTCAGTTGTCTGTTGAAGGTAAAACATGATTCATTTATATTTTGTAGATAAATTATTGACAAATTCAGCATGTTTTATAACTTTGGTTCTTTCTTAATTGAAAATCAGTCCAAAACCATGGACTTTCTCTCTTTCATCAAAGAAATAATAATGATATGGACTCAACCCACTCAAATAATTAGTATTACTGAAATGTGGCTGAATGGTTTCAGAGAAAAAAAGTGTTATTTAATGTCTTTCTGGTCCTTACAGTATAAGGACAGAATTGAAATGGTGGAGATCTTATATTTATTATAAAGGAGGATTGGTTGTGTGCTCTTTATTTTCTTCTCTAGAATTTTTTTTTTGAGTAGTGAACTAATAAAATTAAAATATTACACCTTTTGAATGCCAGTCCGGTGCTGGGAAGTTTGTTGAACACACCTAGCCTCCCAAAGACTACAGGGAAGACTACAAAACCTGATTACATACTGTGTTTTTATGCCAGGAAAAGCCTTATAACAAAACCAGTCATGAGAGGTCTGATGAATATGGATGTACTGTAAGACTTTTTTTTCAAAATCCTAGTATTCAGAAAAGAATATTCTGAATTTTAATGTGATTTTAAAAGTCTGAGTGGGCTATTTTTGAGAAAGTTAAGAGACTTATCAACTTGTTTCTTTTTGTTGAATTTGAGACATTTGAGCATCCATTCATATTTCAGATTCCTAAGCAGTCCTGTGGTAGCTGGACCAAGGAAAATAAAACTATTATGACCTTTCAAAAACAGACAAGGGGTAGGAGGGAACCCTCCCAAAATTACTGTTAAATAAACCCCAACCTCTTCTGGCTTCCCTTTTATACAGTAAAGCATAAAGAAGCCTCTTGACATATCACTTCTTTAGAAAAGTATCTAGAAACGAGCAAAGAAGAATCAAAATTAGTTGATGTTGCGATTACAGCTGTGGAAACTGATTCAGTTCACACTACTTACAAGAAAATATGTACCAAATTAGTGTGTAACCAGTTGCAATTTGAATCAATTTAATCAATCTCTCAAGGTAACAATTCTGCTTAAAAATCAGTTTCACCTGCTAAGGTCATTAATGAGGTGAATCTCATCACCGTTCATTGGATATGATTCACCATATTCCACAAGAACACTTTTAACATTAAAGGGGTGATTAGACTCCGATGGAAGATATTACCTGCAGAAGAGTCATTATGATTCATTCCTCTTTCTATCTCTTCACTATGCCTTCTGTCCACTAATATATCTGTGAGGCTACCCTCCTTGTTAATACCTTTTCCATTGTACATACATACAGTATGCTGAAAGAGGGGAAAGACTATAAAAGCTTTCTTAAAAAAGAACCTTAAACAACCAAACACAATCCCCCTCCCAATACACCTGAAACCCAAGCAGTCTTTTTTCAACTACCACAAGCCTAATCATATATCCAATGTCAAGGGACATATCTAATGTTAATGTGTTGTGGTTTAACCCATTTGGTTACAAATACTACACAGCCACTCACTCTTCCTGCCCTGCCCCCCAAGGATTGAGGAGAGAATTAAAGGGGTAAAGGGAAAGGAGACTCGTGGGTTGAGATAAGAACAATTTCATAACTGGAATACAATAAAATTGAAAATAATAACTATAATAGTAATATAATATAAAAATATACAAATATACAAAAATACAAATGAGTGATACATAGTGCAACTGCTCATCACCCAATGACCAAAGGCCAGCCTGTTCCTGGCCAACAATCATGGACTAGAGAGAGTCCTGAAACTGCAATCCTGGAAAAGAGATAAAAGCCTGGGAGAGTAAAAGAGAGATATAACTTCTGGACAAATCCTGATCTATACACTGGGCATGACGTGCATGATATGGAATAGATCATTGGTCAATTTGTATCTCATTCCTAAGTCCTTGTCTTTATGTAAACATTGCTTGGCAACAACTCAAAGCATCAGTATGTTATCAGCCTCCTTCTCAGCACAAATCCAAAACAGCCTCACACTAGCTACTATGAAGAAAATTGACTCTGTCCCAGATGAAACTAGGACACAATGATTCAATGATAATTTTAACTGTTTTGTAAATACTATAATGAAACATATTGAGGCATAATGAGGCTTTCTGAGTTACCTTTTGAGTCTGTAATGCTTTACTTAACATTCCTGACAGAGCAGCTGTAAAGCCATGCCGAGGTAGTAATTCAGGGTTTTAAAAACGTCACCTACTCTCAGACATAAAATAGGTAGTACAGCTGAAAGACTATCCCATGTGTTATGTAAATATTTCAAAGTATTTATACAGAAAGTTAATGCTGCAATGAATTACACTTTTAAAGTACTCCAGCACTCCATTTTTGCATTTGGACTGTCTCCAAAAGAAACAAGGTCCATATCCTTATCCATATCCTCCCATAACAACAAAAGGAGAGCTTTGGAGAATCTCCATCCCTTGTAGGATGCAGGAGGGAACATTGTCACCGAGGACAAGGAAAAGGCTGAGGTGCTTAACGCCCTCTTTGCCTCAGTCTTTAATAGTCAGACTAGTTATCCTCAGAATATTCAACTCCCTGAGCTGGCAGGCAGGGACAAAGAGCAGAATAGCCTTCCCACAATCCAGGAGGAAGCAGTTAATGACCTGCTGTGCCACCTGGACATGCACAAGTCTATGGGGCCAGATGGGATCCACCTGAGAGTACTGAGGGAGCTGGCAGGGGAGCTTGCCAAGCCCCTCTCCGTCATTTATCAACAGTCCTGGCTAACAGGGGAGGTCCCAGATAACTGGAAACTTGCCAGTGTGTCACCCATCTACAAGAAGGGCCATAAGGAGGACCCGGGAAACTACAGGCCTGTCAGCCTGACCGCTGTACTGGGGAAGATTATGGAACAGCTCATCTTGAGTGTGCTCAGATGGCATGTACAGGACAACCAGAGGATCAAGCCCAGTCAGCATGGGTTCTTGAATGGAAGGTCATGCTTGACCAACCTGATCTCCTTCTATGACCAGGTGACACTCCTAGTGGATGAGGGAAAGGCCGTGGATGTCATCTACTTGGACTTTAGCAAGGCCTTCGACACCGTGTCCCACAGCATTCTCTTAGAAAAGCTAGTGGCTCATGGCTTAGAAAGGAACATCCTTTGCTGGGTAAAAGACTGGCTGGATGGCCAAGCCCAGAGAGTCACAGTGAACGGAGTTAAGTCCAGGTGGCTGCTGCTCACCAGTGGTGTTCTCCAGGGATCGGTTTTGGGGCCTGTCCTGTTTAACATCTTTATCAATGACCTGGAGGAGGGGATTGAGTTCTCCCTCAGTAGGTTTGCTGATGACACCAAATTGAGTGGGTGTGTTGATCTCCTTGAGGGTAGGGAGACTTTGCAGAGGGATCTGGACAGGCTGGACTGATGGGCTGAGACCAACTGTATGAGGTTCAATAAAACCAAGTGCCGGGCCCTGCACTTTGGTCACAACAACCCCCTGCAACGCTACAGTCTCGGGGGTGAGTGGCTGGAAAGCTGCCTAGCAGAGAGGGACCTAGGGGTGTTGGTTGACAGCCGTCTGAACATGAGCCAGCAGTGTGCTCAGGTGGCCAAGAAGGCCAATGGCATCCTGGCCTGCATCAGAAATAGTGTGGCCAGCAGGACTAGGGAAGTGATTGTGCCCCTGTACTCGGCCCTGGTGAGGCCACACCTTGAATAATGTGTTCAGTTTTGGGCCCCTCACCACAAGAAGGACATGGAGGTGCTGGAGCAGGTCCAGAGAAGAGCAAGGAAGCTGGTGAAGGGTCTGGAGGACAGGTCTGATGAGGAGCGGCTGAGGGAACAGAGGTTGTTTAGTCTAGAGAAGAGGAGGCTGAGAGGAGACCTTATCACTCTCTACAACTACCTGAAAGGAGGTTGTACTGAGGTGGGTGCTGGCCTCTTGTCTAAAGTAACAAGTGATAGGACAAGAGGAAATGGCCTCAAGTTGCACCAGGGAAGGTTTAGGCTAAGTATTAGGAAAAATTTCTTTACTGAAAGAGTGATCAGGCATTGGAACAGGCTGCCCAGGGAAGTGGTGGAGTCACCATCCCTGGAGGTGTTCAAGAAACGTGTAGATGTGGTGCTTAGGGACATGGTTTAGTGAGTTAGGTGGTGTGGGGTTGGACTTGATGATCCTTGAGGTCTTTTCCAACCTTAATGATTCTGTGATTCTATGATCCTGATCACAACATACAAATACCAGATTTTTGTATACGGTGGCAACATCTTCCAGTACTGTATTTTTATTGTGAAGCTTCAAAGAAAATAGCTCTAAAGAAATATATTCTTAATTTGTGGAACAAAAATATCCACAAAACATCAAATAGTCATGGTTGCTGGATGAAAGGATGGCAGAGAGAAAGAAAGATGGCTTAGTTTGTTCACTTTCTTTTAGTTTGGAAGCAGAAAATATCTTAAATTGTATGGGCACCAATGTTAGTGGAGAAATTATTCTGGAAATTAATTGTAGTAATTGGCTCCTAGCATGTTTTTGTATCACAGATATTTTCTTACATAATATTTAGAATGACCGTGCTGAAAAAACAAGGGAAGTAAAGATACAATTTGCATTTTGACACTGAAGCCATTGATGTCATTAATAATACTTAAGTTTCAAATTTCAGGGCTTCATGTGTAAACATATATCGTAGTGCTCAAACTAATATGGAGTTTTAAAGTCTGATTTGCTCTTGTTGTGATCTTACCTAGATTTGAATATACCTGCAAGATTCAAATATATCAATGTACAATACTGCTACTAACAAATCATGGGGGCGATTGAAGGGCTTCTTCCATCTCATTTTAAAAGCCCACATGAAATGAAACATTTGTTTCAGTTCAGTGAGAGAAGAATTCGTATCATGGTATCATTAGCACTATGGTAACTGTCACAGTAATAACTGAATGTATACTAAAAACTGAAACAGTTGTTCAATTTCTGAAATCAAAGTAAAACTAATTTGTGATTTTTATTTATTGCAAATACCCAAATTCTACAACGAGTGAATAAAACATGTTACTGGAACTATCAGTATATTTAGGAAACAGTCTTGTGAAAAATTACAATGAAAACATTCTGGCCAATGAAACATTTTCAGGTGTTTCACCTGTTTTACTGAAGTGGCCAAAATAATCATCTGAATGCTGCACCACTGCAGAATATTTTTGTCAAAAAAGCCCTGGTGAATGATGTCTCCTTATTGGAATTTTATCTGGTTTTGTATTTTCTTACATTTGCTCATGCAGCAAATCCATTTGGAATCTCAATATGATTATTGGACTAGTGTATAGGGATTTGAAAAGGCTGTCACTGGTTTGACTTGCACTTGTTATAGCACTTCATAATGTTGTCTTCAGCTCTACTCTTTAAGATTTCAAAAGACCTCTAATAGGGGTGCATGCCATCATGAGTTGGAGTGAGTGCTGCTGGATGAAATCAGACGCAAAGCACTAGAACTTGATTTTAAGCACCATGATTATAACTTCTTATTGACTGGATCTTCAGACTTTGAGATTATGCTGTAACCTACATTTCATAGAGGTTTTGGGGGTTTTTATTTTGGGTTTGGTTGGGGTTTTTTTTGTGGTTTTTTTTCCAGTCTTTTGTTAAAACTCCTGATTAGTTTACACAAAAATAATCAAATTTTGAAATATCTTTTGAAGGCAAAAGCACTCAACATGAGTTGCACAAAATAATTAGGTTACATTCAGTTTGGGGAGCCTCCTTCATTTTCTAGAAGGAGCTAATAGATGTCCGGTAATACAAAACTTTTTGGCAGCATGTTTTAAAATGTATATTATTATTTTAATTATTATTTAAAACAAATAAACAGGAAAAGTACTCCCTAATTACAAATCAGACTAGTGGATGAACATGGAAATCAGCTCTATGATAAGAACGTCTTGGTTTGTTAGTTTTTTTACAATAGTCATTTTCTTTGCTCACATAAGGAGGAAGGAATAGAAAGAACAGGAACTCTAGGGGTTTTTTCCTTAGTTTGTTAAACATATTTAAGTAGTAGCTCACATTAATGAAAATGAATAAATCATAATTGTTTTATTCTTTAGTAAATTGAGAAAGTCACTCTTGTCTTGTTAACAGAAAGCTGTTGGACATTAAAAATTGAAAGATCAAAGTGCCATTACACCTAAAATAGACATAGTCGTGAAGAGGTCCAGATTAGCAGCCCTGTGTGAATCCTTTCTTCTGCATGGAAAGTGAAACCATGTAGTCCTGTAACACAGCACTCCCATTGTTAGTGACAGCCTGTAAGCTCTGCACTGAATCTGCAAGGCCTCAGGACTAAGGCTTATCTACCTTGGTCTGCCTGAACTTTGTTTGACCTGTCTGTAGCTCTGTTTTACTTGATTTAGCTGTGACAGCTATTTCTTTAATTTACCAAGCGTCTATAGCAAAATTACTTTACTTTTTTTCTTGTATCTTATGCGCTACAAGCACCATTCTGTATAGAATACCTGCTTGTTACTCCTATCTATCCAGAAAAATATTTTTTTAAACTCTTAACAGAATAGTGTAATGTAGAGAAATGCAGGTCTTGTATCATTGTAGAGGCCCTGAGAAGTGGAGACGTGATGCTATGTAGGGGAGTAGAGGCATGGGATCAGAAGAGAGGGGACGCAGGCTTGGTATTGGAGATCCCACAACTACCAACAGGTCTCCAGTGGCCAGTAAAAGAAATACAGACTCAGGGCTGGGCACACCTGGTTTTAGGGGTAACAAAGAGAACAGAAATGGTACCCAACATGTAAAATCCACCACATATAGTAAATTTGGATGTAGCATGGTGCTGTAAAACAATGAAGAAAGAGAAATGTGTAAAAGCATGTTAAGAAATGTCTTTCAATAGTTTGAAACTACTGATCTCAGGACCCAGGGGAGCAGAAAAAAGATAACAGCAAAAAACAAGGATAGAAATGAAAAACATGTATTACAATTTTAACTGTATTATTATTGATATTAAGATTATTTCTGTATAAAAGTATTTTAACTGTTTTCTTTTTCTTTACTCCTGTAATAAATAGATTTGGACCAATGATTTTTGAAACATTTTAAGTATATTAAGGATAAATAGACATAAGTATGTTTTCTCTTTGCCCATAAGCAGAATCTTGAGCAAGCCAAAAGGGACTCATTCTCTTAGTAAATTGTGTCCTTTTCAGACCTCTTCTCTGTTAGCAGTCCCTTTGAAGAGGTTTGTAGTTGTTGCAGTGGCAGGTCATGAGGAAATAATCGCTTTGCTGAGAAATGTTTTCCAATAATTTGCATAGGCCTGTAGCACATACTTAAGGATTTTTAGACAGCACTGCTTTTCTGAACGTGGGCTAATCCAAAGGATTTCTTTTATAATGTTTTCCAGATTTATATCTGTTTTTTCTATGAATACCCATTTAGCTATACCTAAGCTCTAACCTGGAAAACAGAAATTGTTCCCCTGTTTAAATTGTGGGGTACACATAAAAGCAACTGACAAATCTTGATGGAGGTGTTTGTTTCAAGAGGCATTTCAAGTATGAATGCTGGCTGCCAAAGTGGTTGTAGAAGTCAAGGGTTGCAGAAAAGTCCCTCTACTCAGTCTCAGCAAATGCAAGAGCTCTATTTTGCTGTTTAGACCATTTCATGTCAATCTGCATGTCTAACTGCAAGTGGTCGACTGAATCCGTGAAAAACCTTCTCTTCATCCTTCATTATACAAAAATCTGCATAAAGCCTCTTACCAACTTCTCAGCTGCTCCAGTGGAAATAAAAGTATGTGAACACTGCTTTATGGTCCATGTCCAATACCAAACAAAAGAATTGACCGTCATTTGGGCTGCCCATCAACTTGGTAGATAGAACCAGAACTTGTGCATGTATTATAGTCACTGGTTTCATACTGAAGGTCTGTTTTTTTCACTTAAAACAGTGAAGAAGTATAAATAGAAATATGTCATTTACAGATGAAATACTGTGTGTTTTTTTCCTTTCTAAATTTATTTTCTTGTCTATTTGTTTGTAATATGTATGTATGTCTCATAAAATACATAGTCAGTTACTGCCACAAGGATGGAGCAACTAAGTCAGTAGTCCAGGATTTATATTTGTGTATACTGTTTTGCTACTCTGTTATATGCAGTTTATTAACTGAACTTATCCCAACAAGCATTTATCTTTAAAATTTTATTTCTGCTTGTCCTTCTATTCAACATGTAACATGGCATTGTTCCTTAAAAGATGCTGTTCAGGGTTGCTTAGCAAAGTGATCTTTTCTGTCACTGTCTTATTATAAGTAATTGAGTCTGTCTTTGCATGTAGATGTTGAAAGCTGTAATTCCTCCTACTTTAAAATCATTCCACTCTTTTTAATTTACAAGTGCTCTTATGGAAAAAAAAAAACAAGTATTTTTTTCATTTTTAAAGGTACCATGTGTAACTGCAAAGGTATACTGTAGGACTGATATAATTCTAGGAGTTCAGTGTGAATGAATTATTCGACAAACAACACCTTCTAATAAATTGCTTGCATTTTTTTAACTGTTGAATATAATTTGGTGTTTTAAAAAAATCCCATCTACCTGACAGTCCATGTATTGATTGCATGTTCTGCTCTTTGCACATGCCAGTTGCTATCATTATATTGTGGCTCAGATGAATGATTCAGTTGCTTCTTTTCCCTCAATGGATAACTGCAGCTTCAACATAGAGTGAGAGATTTGGGCTGACTCTTCAGACATATTAGAACAAAAAGAATGGAAGATTCCAGGGGCAGGAGGAACTGTATAGACATACATATTATACATATTATACAGTCTGATTTCTTTTCAGTCTTAGATTTTATTGGCTGTAGTTTTTGTCTGACTCATCAAAGACATTTTTTTTTCTCATTTTACATGAGTTACATGTGAAATCAATCTCTTCCAGATACATCCAGGTGTTAAGTCCTTGTTTATGGAAATGTGGACTTCTTCACTGTAGTGTTGAGACCCTCTCGCAGGATTGAAGTTGTACTCACTTAAGACATTTGATGCCTTAATCTTGAAAATGCATCTGGATATACAATGTGGTCTCATGATACTCGGCATTGCTTGGCAATATTTCTGATATCCTCTGGGCGCATTTGTTGATCCTTTTTTTTTTCTCTTGTCTTGCCCTTGTTCACCTGTCACTTTACTGACTGTCAGATAAACTGGAAGAAATAACATAACTGCATATGCAGTCCGAATTACAAATATTTTCTTCAGGATTAACAGTATTTCTGTCATTTTTAGGCCAGTGTTCAGTGGACAAGAGTATTTTTGTTGTCCTGTGATGTAAATAACTGACCTCTGATTAAAAAAAAAATATAAAAAGAAAAAAAAAGAAAAAAGAAAGAGAGGAAACCTCCTTTGCTTATTTTTAGCAGTCTTTTTTCATCTATCACTATTTGTTATGGACTTTTACATGAAGTAACTGGAAAGTGCATGCACATGAATCAAGAATGGTATGACAGTGTGTTTTGCAGCAACATCTAAGAAAGCTAAAAATGACCAAAAGGCCACTGCCCAAAAAAACCTCCAAAACACAGAATTCAACTTGTCCTTTCCTATGTGCCTTGCCTTTTCCAACATCATTCACAAAGGTATTGAACAGTGAACATGTAGGAACAGAAGAAACAAAAGACTTGCAAAAAGCGTGGTTGTGTCTAATGCAAATTTCTCTGACATGGACTATTACAATACCTTTATGGCTATACCTGCCTGTACCATCATGGTGTCATTGTTATATCTTGTCATTTTTGATAGCAGATAAGTATGACAAGCTGATTAAAAAAAATATTATCCTTTATCAAACTAGGAAAATGAAGGTTATATACTATTTTCCACCTAACTGGATTTTTGGCACCAAAGAATTATTTTTCAAATGAAAGTGAAACAAAAGGTTTAGTCTTCATGAAGAAGATTGGTGAATGTGGAATTAAAAAAAATGGTTTCTAGTCTAATTCCATGTTAAACTACTTCCTTTGCTTTTCCAGTTCTAACTGTAGGAAGAGAAGATTAACCCCATGATTATAGTGGTAGCACCAATTTAATAATTTTATGAATAGGTGTTTATTATCTTTGACAACTGAAGCACATTAAAACATGAAGTTTTTTTAAATGAAAGGCACAAATTGTTTTTTTCTGGTTTTAGGATCAGACTGAAATGTCTTCTGGATATTTTAAAATGACCAAAAAACTCCGCTCATGCTCTCAGTCAGAAACTTGATATTAACACACATTTTCTGACTGCTATTAATAAGCTATTCCTTCTCAGAAGTACTGAGTGCAATAGAAGAAAATAAATTTCATTAAAGGTAAAGAACAGAGCATATGTAGGAATGCCATCAATATGAGCTCAGATAAATGAGTACCTACATCATTATTCTGATTTTTAGCAGTTCTGGTATTTTCCAGGATATTCTACTTCATGACGACTGGAACAGCAAAACAAGCATGCGGATGTAAACCTCTGTTCACTGAAGGCTCTCGAGCTTCTAAGCAAAGGGATGCCTCCCAGTAGCTCTCAGCTGTTATGTAGCTTTGTCGTTACAATACATCTCAGTGGTCAGTTTCAGGGTCATATGAAATGTCTGAGTTTTCTAACTGGACAATTGTACTTTCCCTTTCTATAATGATTCTTCTTGGTGTCAGGCTTTAGCTCAACACAGTCACTTTAGCTCCAGTGACAGTGAGAAGAAATTAAATTCTGGCACAAGTTTGTTTGGTTTTATCCTTCTATTGGAGATAATTTAGTGAGAAATAGGACTCCTGAAGAGAATTTCTTCTGACAAAAATTTGCTCCTTTTCCATCATGAAAGTATCTCTTCCTGACTTCTCTTAATTTTTGTATGACTAAGGTTCAAGTAATGGTTTTTTTGTTGTTGTTGTTGTTGTTTTTTTTAATGCACACAGGTCAAAGGACTCGCCTATGTGCACAGCTTCAGCTCACTCTGCCTCATTCTTATGTTTACTAAAGGAGAGATTGTTTCTAGTGTCATCTCCATGATTTTAGGAAAGTTGATGTGGACATTTCCTCACACTTTTTCCATACAGAACTTCACATCTGTTGCAGTCCTTGTCAGCAAATGTATCTTAAAGAAGCATTTGGGCTTCTTTGTTTTACAATCTGGATTTGAGCACGTAGTCTGCTTTTACTTTTCTCTGGTTTGTGAATCCTGGAAATATTTGCTCCTGTGGGGGACCGCTGAGATTACTGACACTGCACTGAGTATATATTCGTGTCATTATGTGAACCTTTGCTGTTTTTGAAAAATTAGAAGTTCTCTCTTTTCCTTTTCTTTAAGTAAAACCAGACTAGTGTAATTACTCCTGTGTTAGCTGTACCCTCATCTTCCTCTGCTCAAAGGAAAGAATCTATTTCAGGTGTCAGAGTATTAAGTTTCATACTGTGTTTTGTTTTTTTTTTAAGTTGCATAAGTTAACATATACCTGAGGAGAAAAAACATTCTCTAAACTGTAGGAAAAGGTTAGCTATATTTTACTGCCAAAAGGTTTAATAAATTGATTTTTACCCCTAAGAGAGAATAAAGTATAGATCTCAGTTAAGAGTATTGTATGCCATGCACAAAGTTTATATTTATAAATCAGAAGTGTATATATATTGGTTTCAATGGCTCCTGATTTATAGTCATGTAAATATGATCATAATCAAGATGTGTGCTATTTTCTAATTCTGTTGCAAGGGAAAGAAGATCTGGGAGAGTCTTGCTTGAGAGCTTAACTTGCACTAAATTGATTTATAGTATGGTTACATTAACGTGACATGGCAGACACTGCCATGATATTTTTATTGACATAACTTACTTTCTTTAAATTGTTTAGAGCAGCATCTCCAAAAGTTTAATTTACAAGCATTGTAAGAGAAAATTTTTTTGTAGCCTTACCTTTAGACATGTACTTACTGACATTCATCCTTTCTATTCTGTCTGTATGTATTCTGTTGCAGACAGTATATTGGATAATCTGTGATTCATACAAAATTCTACTCATGTCTTTTTTTCAATGGGATTACTCTGAGTTGATAAATTCAAAATGGTTTCCCTAACAAGAAAAATAAATTTTATGATTCTCTGGATTATCTGTTTTTTCCATTGCACACTCAATGTATGTTAGACAGATTTCCAGAACAGCTTTAATTTAATTTCACTTATTGGTTGTACTGATTGTAAAACCATTTCCTGAAACTCCAATATTATTTTCATATAAGAGTGAAAAAAAGTTTTCTTGGACGTATTTCTGATATTCATTTACTTTGCAGATATAATTTCACTGGGAGAAAGTCTATATAGATCAAGCAGGGTAAGCTGGTTTAGTTATGAGGAAGAGACAACTTTTAATCTTTCTGCATACTAATTTAAGTTTTATATTCTGCTATAGAATGTTACATCATGTATTCTGAAGTAGGCACGGATTCTATAAAATGGTTAAAAATAAAAATGTATGGATTACAAATATACTGTAGTGATAGCTTCACTGGTATGAATTCAGGACTCTTGGAAATGACTTCTCGTAAAATCTCTGCTTAGAAATGCTGGTATTTGCTTTTTGTGGTTTTGTTCATTCTCTTCAGATTATTCAGTATCTGATATTCTGAATAAATGTAGCCATGTTGCCATTGTCTGCAGTGAGAAAAAGTGTTTGCGTCCCAAGAAAATGTATTTATATGTTTGAACTCAATTCAACTTAAGCCATTCTGATGTTGAATATACTGTTGTAGGTCCTCTAAATATACTGACATTCTGCTATAAGTAGTATGATCTCAAAGACAGTCAAAGCTCCAAATCTGTTTTAGAGAATATAATCTTATTAACAGAGCTTCATAATGGTGGATTCTGAAGCTTTGGCCTCACTCCTGCTGAAGGAAAGAGTGGTCAAACAATGGCTAGAACTGTCTTACAATCAAAAAGGGAGGAGACATGGGTGTTAATGTGGTTACCTGTACAGAATTTCTTATGAAATTGTTGCAATTTAATTTCAGGTATATGACACAACTGCCAATAGCTTTGAGGACAGGGAAGACCTGGGAAATGACTAGGACCATCATAAGTTTCTAATGTCAATTCCATGCCAGCCCCTGGCAAACTTCTTGATCAGCCTTTTTCATCTTGTGTTTTTATGCAGTGCCGCATAACACGCAGCTATGTGTTGTTACGCAGTGCTGCAGTGATGCAGGAGGCTGTCATTAACTGTTTCTTATCATTGCTTGATATCCTTTTCTCACATCCATCATCCATCTCTGAAATGAGATACAGAAGTGAAAATAGGAGAGATATATCTATCAACCTCTGTAACTTTGTTCTGCTGCTTAGATCACATCCTCCACAGCTACAAATTGGACCATTCATTGAGCCCGCTATTGCAGGAGGAAAAATAACTAACAGGATGCAGAAATTAAAGTTGGAGGAAAAAGGTATTTTGGCATTGATTTTGTTGGAGCTGACAGCAGGGTTGACATAAACTGGGGCAAGACATGGGCCAGATGCAAGCCATGAGTTTTTATTATCAAGAAAATAGGAATAAGGCAACTGTGGAGGCAGAAAGTAGATAGTGGACAGTTGTTTAGAAGAAGTTTTGTCTTCCATCTGCTGCTTAGGTGCTGCATGGTGTGGTTGGTGAGATGAACCTTCTAGACTTCCTAGGAAATTCTACTAATGCATTGCCATGTGTGTTACAATAACACAACTTGTAGGTATATAAACAGATTACAATTGATTACAGTGTCGTATTTCTTTCGGTCTTTCTCAGAACCATTAAAGACACTAAATTAATAAAAAAAAAAAGAACCAGAGAAGGCAATTAAACAATCATCCTTTTTACTCTTCTACCCAAAAGCTTGTTCTTCTGATTTGCTGGTTTCACTATGTTTTTGAAGCAAAACAATTTTGAATTTTGCAGGTTTGAAAAGAGAGAAATTAAAATACCGTTGGGGTCTATCCAATTTCTGCTAATGGATGCTTTCTTACAATTAATATATTAAATTGCACAATTTAATGTGGCACTATTTAAAATGTGTATTAAGTTATTCCCACTCTACAATGTCATATCTGAAAAAAATAAGTCTTAAGAATGTCTCGTATCTTAGGGAGCTTTAACCACTCTGATCTCTGTGAAAGGACAATACCACAGAACTCAAGCAATGTAGGAGATTTTTTGTGTGTACTGATGAGAACTTTCTGGCACAGGTAATCAAGGACCCAAGGAGAGGTGCTCTGCTGGACCTGATACTTATAAACCAGTTAGTCAGACATGTGAAAGCTGGAGGCAGCCTTTGCTACAGTGACTGTGAGATGGTAAAGCTTGTTATCCTAGGAGGAAGCAGCAGGGCAGAAAGTGTGGAAGAAAAAGTCATCAATGTCAGTAGTGTGGAAGAAGAAACAACCATCAACATTATGTTCCTCCTTATGAAGAAGTACGGAGCCTGAAAATTTGTCACAACGACCCTCACACACCTTTCCACAAAGAGTTCAAACCTGTGATGCTAGGACTAAGGTGAGTAGCGAAAGCATGAGCATAACACCAAGAAAAGAGATAGAAACTGAGTGTATAACAATTTTAACTGTAGTAGTATTACTTATTATTTTGGAGCATATGACATACTCTAATCACTCAATCACTTTTTCTGCTCTGATGCTTTATTTCATGACATTACTAATTTTATTAAATTTCAGAGTTTTGAAGATCATTGGTCAGGATGTCTTTTAGAAAGATTTGAACAGAAAACATTAATTTAAAAAATTGAAAATTAGTTAGTACACTTTAAAAATGTGTTACCATAGAAGGTTTTTTTGTATGGTAATGAAGGGTGAATGTTGTAAATTAAGCAAGTCACATAGGAATCAAAAATATGATAGCTTGACCCTATTGTCCCTTATATTTTCAGGCATTTTGATACTCATTTTATAAAAGAACTGTTGTGTTTTGCTTTTAATCACAATCCTCCTTCTTCTGGATGTAGCACCATGCAGGAGCTTTGCTCTTTCCACTCACTTGCTAGGACAACCATTGCTAAGTTTACAACATGATGAATTTGTCATTTTTGCCTATTCTTTCCTCTCCATCACAGAAAATTCAGGTTTGCCAAAGCTGTCATTCATTTCCTGTCCTTTGGTAATATAATAAACAAAAGGTGGTTTGTGCCTCTTATTGCCTCTAACAAGAGCGTGTTTATGCACTCTAATAGCTACAAAGACTTCTAATTTCTGATAGCATTTTCCATCTGGTTCATTTTAATCACTAAGGACTCTGTCTCATTTTGTCTAAAGTAAAAATTTACCTTCTCCATTCTTTTAATAGTATCTTCTGTATTTTAGATGTCAAGCTGAAGTTTCAAAACTTAATTCCAGTCTACTGCCTCATTTCCTACTAGAAAATACTTTCTTTAAAACAACTTCTGTTTTTTAACAGTTTCCAGATTAAAATATTGTGATAGTAAAAAGCCCTGAAATGTTATGTCATCTTGAAGCTACAGAATTTTACCTTTACAAGGTAAAATTACAGTTGGGAATCAAGCTCTCAAAGGTTATAATCTGCCTTTCTTATGAGACACACTGCAATTTACCAATACTTTTAATGACTTGGATTTATTTACAAATCTAGGTATAAATATTACATCTTTAGCCTCTTTTCAGTTTGTGCCGTCATATAATGAGGAGTAAGATGGACCCTCAAATGTTACATTCGGTTTCTGTGTAGTTATTTTAAGTCCCAATTTAACCACGAAAAAGCTATACCTCAAAACACATGTAACATTTACATACATGTAGAAAAATGTAGCAATATACACAAACACCCACATTTACATAAAGAAAAATAATTTTATGTATTTTTTTGAATCTTACTTCTTACATATATTTTTGACATACTTTATACATAGTTTAAGTACTTTCTGCTTTAATGGAGTGCACCCTCAGCAAGTTTGCTGATGACACCAAGCTGTGTGGTGTGGTGGACACGCTGGAGGGAAGGGATGCCATCCAGAGGGACCTTGACAGGCTGGAGAGGTGGGCCCATGCAAACCTCATGAAATTTAACAAGGCCAAGTGCAAGGTCCTGCATGTGGGTCAAGGCAATCCCAAGCACAAATACGGGCTGGGTGGAGAATGGATAGAGAGCAGCTCTGAGGAGAAGGACTTGGGGGTATTGGTGGATGAGAAGCTCAACATGAGCCAGCAGTGTGCATCTGCAGCGCAGAAAGCCAAACGTGTCCTGGGCTGCATCAAGAGAAGCATTAGCAGCAGGTCAAGGGAGGTGATTCTCCCCCTCTACTCTGCTCTCATGAGACCCCACCTTGAGTACTGTGTTCAGATGTGGGGCCCCCAACATAAAAAAGACATGGACTGTTGGAGAGAGTCCAGAGGAGAACCACAAAATTAATCAGAGGGCTAGAGCACCTCCCCTATGAGGACAGGCTGAAAGAGTTGGGGTTGTTCAGCCTGGAGAAGAGAAGGCTCCGAGGAGACTTGATAGCAGCCTTCCAGTACCTGAAGGGGGCCTACAGGAGAGATGGGGAGGCACTCTTTACCAGGGAGTGTAGTGAGAGGACAAGGGGTAATGGGTATAAGCTAAAAGAGGGTGAATTTAGACTAGACATTAGGAAGAAATTTTTCACTGTGAGGGTGGTGAGGCACTGGAACAGGTTGCCCAGAGAAGCTGTGGATGCCCCATCCCTGGAGGTGTTCAAGGCCAGGCTGGATGTGGCTTTGAGCAACCGGGTCTAGTGGAGGGTGTCCCTGCCCATAGCAGGGGGGTTGGAACTTGATGATCTTTAAGGTCCTTTCCAACCCAAACCATTCTGTGATTCTATGATTCTATGATTCTATGATTCAAGAGTAATTGCAAACTTGTTTAGCCTACCAAACAAGATAATGAGCAAAGATATTACGTATAGACTAAGCTAACATATTTCTGATACCCTAAATGAAAAATCACATTTTAATTCTTGATTAAAGATGTATAACAGACAAGGAAAATTCCCTGTGCAGCTTTCTTTATTGCTTGGTAATATAAAGATCTGTAGAGAACTTAAAGTATTTCATTTTACATGTGAGTAAACACTAAACTAGGTGAAGGAACTGGATAGATTCTAGAAAGAAAGATTTACAACTTAGCATTTGATGGTAAAATTTTTCTGTCAAAAAGTAGTTAATAATTAGAGAACAGATATTGGTCAATCACCTCTGCTGATACCAGGCTCTATAAGTGTATGGGTTTTTTGCCGTGTGTTTCCTGTGGTGTCCTTGACTTTTTCAATCAGAATCTTCTATAGATGAATTAATTTTGTCACAAAGACATTGTAAATGGAACAGTTGATAGAGCAGAATTTCCACATTTGCTTTTCTTGGAGAACTGAAAAGTTGGTATCTTATCTCACACTTCTGTAGTCTGTGCAACGGATTCAACAATGCTGACTAATTTTACAGTAAGCTCATAGTAATTAAATAGAGGTTTTCTGTTACTTTATTAGCACTTCCATTTGAGGTTATGCAATGCTTAATTTCAAAACACCTTTGAAAAAAGAAATAACTTGATATTACAAATAACAAGTAGAAGGAAATAGAACAAGAAACCAGATTTATTGTAGTATGGAAATTTTTAAATGAGTTTTATATTAATAATATAAAAAGGTTTATACTAATATGTGGTGGGTTAAACTTCACTGGCTGCCAGGTGCCTGCTGAGCTGCTCTCTCATTACCTCTCCTCAGCAAGAAAAGGGGAGAAAAAAAGGTGAAAAATCACATAGATTGAGTTAAAGTCAGGGAAATCTCTCACTAATTACCATCACTGGCAAAAGCACTTGACTTGCTTAATTAATTTGTTACAAATTAAAAATAGAATGGGATGGTGAAATCCAAAGACAAAACTAAAACCACCTTTCCCCCTCGCTTTCTTCCCAGGTTCAACTTCACTCCTTCATTCCTGACTCCTCTACCTCCTCCTCCCCCAAGTGAGGCAGGGAAATGAGGCTGGGGTCAGTTCATTCCTGCTCCTCTCTGCCGCTCCTTCCTTCTCATGCTGTTCCCCTGCTCCAGCCCAGGGACTGCAGGGAAACCTCTGCCTCACTGGAGTCTCTTCTGGGGCATCTCTGCACCGTAAATACACTGATACACTGAAAAAATTAGTAGCTATGTCTTGATCCCTTAGATCTGATAGCTTATGGTTTGGGCGCATTTTCTTATAGCTCTTGCATCCTCCCCTACTTTTCTGAAGTTCATGCTGGAGGAGAAAAAGGGAGGAAAGGAAAAAAAAAAACCCACCAACTTAAATGCTTTGATGGCCATATGTGAGCATTCAAGTTTTTAAAATATTATCCAAGTGGAGGTCACCTCTGATCCTCTAGAGGCTCAGCATTAGTACCAACAAGAAGTACAATTGGCAAGTACACAAAAGCATAAAGATATTTAAACACATTTATATACCAGTGTAAGAGCATTAGAAGTGGCTTGATGTGTTGCATCTCAGGAAGTTGTGCTATTTGGCAGGAGTTCAGGAAACAGGAAATTAATGCAAGGCTCAGGACGTACAACTGATGAAGAAAAATTGAATTGTAGCTCCCAAGAGGAAGAAAAAAACTATTTAATATCTAGTAGACCTGCAAACAGGCACGAGGTATAGCCTGTTTTGCATGTCCACAAAAAAATGACACATGAACTAATGGGCTTAAACTGTAGGAAGGAAGATTTAGGTTTGACGTTCAGAAAGCTTCCCACTTAGCAATAGCATTGCATTGGAGTAGATTGTAAAACAGGTTGTCCTCCATTGCAAGTGTTTTTAAAAAATGAACTAAATAGTTGTCTGCCAGGAATGACAGAAATAATGTTAAAACATTCGCTTAGATAAGGTATGGACTAATTGAATCTTAGGGCCTCTTCCAGCACTAAAGTTTTACGGCTATGTTAACAAGTAAACATTACGAAGGGGACCTAAACAGTTATCCTACAATATCAAAACCTTTTTTCAGAAAAGAAAACATTAATGTATGTAATTGGCAAGGCATAGGAAAGCCTGATTTGAATTTTCATTAATATACTGCACTTTTCTTAGAGGGGGAATTTTTTTCTTTAACATACTTATTTCTAAGAACAAAATAATTTATTTTTCAGTGGTTGAAAAATGGAACTGCTTTCATATATGGAAATATGACTAAAACGTTTCTTCTTTTCCCACTTTACCTTCTCACAAAATTCAAGCTTCAGTTGCTCCAACCCCAATTATTTTGACCTTAGAGTTAGGACAAAAAGGTAATAAAAAGTTTAAACTTTGGATCAAATTAATTTCCACTTATTAAAGTCTGAGATGTTCAAAAGAAAGGGGAAGTGGTGCCTGTCAGATGAGAGACATTGAACTTGAACTGAACTTCTCTGTTAAGTAAACATGAACAACATGGTTTGAGCAGGTGAGTTTACAGATGATGCCATAAAGAAGTCATCAACTCAGAAGAGGATTTGATCCAATTTATAAGTTTCTGATTTATCTGTTGACATGTTATGAAGTTTTGCTGAAAGTGTATATTATGTTCTTCAAAGTCAGAAAGAGCAGAACATTAATTCTCAGTGATTTTTTTTTAATTAGCTTTGAGGAATGGATTTAATAAAGTGAGTCTGCATTACAGCTCAGTTTTGCAACCTACCAGTATACTTCTTTGGATATTAAAGATTTTGTTGCCACTTGAGTGAGGTTGAAAAAACCCAAACAAACAGAGAAATGTTAGGGGTTATACATCATACTCATAGGCAGTGTAGGGACATCAAAAATGGTACAGTTTTTATTCTGACTTTGTAAGTTGACAAAGAGAGAACATATATTTTACACTCTGGTATTGTTTAGTAAAGATGATCAACAATATAAACAAGATTCAAAGCTTTATTAAACAACATCTGTGTGTGAGATACAAAAACCTGGAATGGGAATCTATCTGGCCTAAAGGACAAACTGTGCATTTAGTCAGAATTTGACAGAGGTGTCTTCATCACTGTAGCAGAAAATCTTCACATTTATATGAACAATTGTGTTCACTGACTTGTTTTCCACATTTTAATGCATCTGGAAGTATCTTACTAAGAATGACTTTTGCCTTATCCTCAGATTGTTTGCCTCTTGGATTGCACTTGCTATATCTTGTTATGTTATGCCATGTCATATCATATCACCATGGGATGTAGTTCATGATGCTGCTGTCTCATGATAATAACTTCTCATCCTACCTGTTCTCCTTCATGTTGAGTAAAATCCCAGATGTTTATTTTATACTTACTTCATGCATTCCTGTATTTAATTCAGTTTGTACTCCTCTGTCCATTCTTATTAAATGTATTTTCAACCATAATTTAAAGGTACATACTGTTGGAACTGCTGCATGTGCATGTTTTCTTGAAATAGACTGTTGTATCACATTTAAAATGTGTTAACCTTATTTATTAAACTTATCAAGTAAGACTACTCGACTGCCTTTCTCCATATCACACAAATACATTCTACTATGATCAGTATGAATTGTTCATCATTAGTACTCCTTATTATATGCAGTGAACATAATGGCAAACAGCTGTAGTGAATGAGAATATTGAGTAATTTGAAATGATAGCCTTTTTAAAGGTCAATGTCCTGTAACAGAAATACAGAAATGACTTGGAATAAGCTTTTTATATTGGTATCTTGCACCAAATTCAGATTTACTAGTACATCACAATAGCTTCCAGCACCGTACTGATTTTTTTCATTCATCTCCGTGTAAAGTCTTGATTTCAGTAATATTTGGTTTGGAATTTTTTGATACATTTCATTTCCTTCCCTAGGCCACATGAGATAGATAGAAAAGAATTAACTTTAAAAAGTGAAATCTTCAGGACTAACAATGTATTTGGTCAGTTATGTTCCTCTTGCATTTGACAAGTGTATGGATTTATACATAGTCATCCAAACCTGTAAATCCAGCATGTCTAATTTTTTGTAATATATCAACTTGTAGGAGTCTGCAGGACATGTTTTCTTCCCCTCATTTTAATCATTATGTTGAAATATATTTCTGGAAAAAATGTGGGTTTCTTGGGAACTTGCATATAATTATTTGCTGTTAACCCAGCAGGCTTAAAATATCTGAGAATTATCCTGCAGGAAAGTAATTGACCCGAAAGGTTTTCCTCTTGTGAAAGGCAGAGGATGGGCTGGAGGAAAGAATATGATGCTTTCCTTTGCAGACTTGTCAGGAGAGCAATGCTCTAGGTAAATATCATTAAAAGCGTGTTTTGAATGAAATTGATAATTCTTTGATTAGTACAAATGCTAAAGAACTTCCTAGGAATTTCCACCTTATTTTCACAGACCTACAGATACTTCTATCACATTTGGAAATGCAGTATGTCTGACTGTTAAAATGATCAGAAATTGTAATGGTCAGTCTTAAAAGCTTTTAAGAAACATGTCTGTGTCACTCACTTGAAAGGGTCATACAGTGTTATGATGACAGCACAGCAGTAGTTATGACAATTTTGTAAAGTGAAACAATTTTGTAAAGTGAAACAAACATGTTTGCTTTCACTCTTTTCGGACCTTAACAGAAGACTAATGGAAAGGTGAGTTGCAGCATGGTCTTCTTAGGAACTCAAGTAATTTGCAGCCCATACCACTTGAGGGGTACCCATAGTCTAAGCTGAAGTCTCACAGAAGAAATTCTGTGTGCTGGTAAATTTTAAGGCCAAAGTCCATGTATTCTGTTGAGTAATCTGACATAAAAAAAAAGGCCAGTTTGTGGGAAGAAGAAATGAAAGTACAGAAAAGAAATTAAAATAACAAAAATTTTCCCAGGTCAAACGGCACCCAACTTTTCCCCTCCAGCTTTGTTGATTTTTCAATTGTGTATGCATGTATGTTTGCTTTTTGAGAGTGTGAGCATATAAAAGCATTTCAACTTATCAAGATGAAAAGTAACATTTTTGATCAAAGTCTAGTAAGCAAGGGGAAAATATAAAAGGGATGTAAATGATTGCCTTTAATCAATCATTTAATATGGTGCTGTCACACAAAATTTTATTTTTTTACAAAAACAAAGGTAGGAATTGTCTGAAACCTCACCTTTTGTGATTGTTAATGAGTAGTTCTGTTGCCATTTTTGTTCAAAAGTTTTGCAAATAAAAATGTGTAAGTCCAGTAGTCAAATATTTACAAGCTGTTACCTGTTTCTGGCTTTTGTTTCAGACATACTGGTATTTACTCCATTAGTGCTTACTGTGATAAAACTATTCAGTTATTTTAAGGAAGACTGCATCTTCGGTACTTTCGTATTGCCATATTTCTCATTGACATTCCTTCAGCATATCCAAAAGAGTTCAGAACAGCCTTCTGAGCAGCTGTAAAGCCAGCAGACATTTGAACAAGAGTGTTTTTTCCAGAGCAGCCATACCTTGTCAAGTGGAAAACTACATTCAGAAAGAAACCATAAACTTTCTACTTCAGATATTCTAAATTGTAGGAGAAAAAAAAGAAAAATCAGAAAAAAAACCTCATTGAGACAATAAGGTTTATAGTACTGTATATAGTTCTGTATTCTTTACTACACTCCTTTACAAATTTGAACTTTAAACTCAGTTTAGAGTTCTCCACTACATTTCTCTTTTCATGTACATCATTCCTGCCCACATGCATCAAATCTGCTTCTTTCATTGCTGAAATAACTTCAGTACAATAGTGATTAGGAACAAATCACATTTTACATAGAAATAGTGGACTTTGTTTTATGACCAACATAGCCTTTTAACTGTTAAGTTTGCTTACAGATCTGGCCATTCTTGGTGTCATTCAACATTGACTGAATATCTCCAGAGGAAAGGAATTAGTCAATAGCTGTCAGATTAGTAAACTTAAGTGACAAAGACAAGAAAAATCTGGCCCTGTTTGGGTACCTTATGGCTGCAGTTGATCAGACTTGTGTGTATGTGCACGTGTGGGTACGTGCATGTGCAAATGTGAAAGATATCTTGTGAAGAGACATGCAGTTTAATCCTGTCAAGTAATCACGACCACAACAATTTTATACTTTAGTGAAGATAAAGGAACGTTTCAAGATTATTATGTGAAATAGTATTCTGCCAAAAGTATATGATCAAGACACAAGTGGCAAAACCATTGCTACCTGTGTACACAAATACTCTTTTAGAGCACAAATGATTTTATTTTAGAGCTCCATGAATGCATTTTTTGCTTGCAAGTGCAGTTTTTTACCTGATTCATGTTTAGATGTTAAATATTTGTGTATATAGCAACGCAGTTAGAGAACTACTTCATAAAAACAATATGCCTTGATTTGACCTGTGACTTGCATTCTTCTTAGTTGGACAGGAAAAAACCAGTGATATACAAAAGCATGGACATCTCTAAGTTATTTTTCCTTTGACCTCTTTCTAATATATGCTTTGTAATGCACAAAAATATTGATTTTGGGGTTGGTTTGGGGGAAACAGCATGTTAACGTAGAACATCATAGAATCATAGAATGGTTTGTCTTGGAAGGAATCTCTAAAGGTCATCTGGTCTATCTTTTCTAGACTCCTTTGCCCTTCAGGACTTCCTCCCAAAGGAGTCTGTCAACTAAACTCCTAAACACATCAAAGTCTGCCCTCTGGAAGTCCAAGCTGTCAGTTCTTCTGACTCCACTCCTTACTTATCTGAGAATCAAAAACTTTAATTTCATGATTGCTATCCCCATCCATCTCTCCAACCATCACATCACCCACAAGTCCTTCCTGTTCACAAACAACAGGTGCAGCAGGGCACCTTGCCTTGCTGGCTCCCTCAAGAACAGTCAGGAAGTTATGTTCCACACACTCCAGGAACCTCCTAAACTGTTTCTTCTTTGCTGTGCTGTGTTTCCAGCAGACATTTGTTAAGTTGAAGTCATCCATAAGAACAATGGCCAGCAATTGTGAGACTTCGGCCAGCTGCTTATAGAATATTTTGTCTGCCTCTTCGTCCTGGTTGGGTGGTCTGTAACAGACTCCCACCATGACATCTGCCTTGTTGGTCTTCCCCCTGATTCTTACCTGTAAACACTCACTCAATTCAATTTCATTACAAGGATTTAATTTCACTCAAATGGGTAAATCACAGCATTCATCTTTCCATACGTACCATACTTACTCTCACAGCAATGTAAGGCCAGCCTTCCAGAGCTTTGTTATTTAAAATTTCATGGACAAAACCTCAGTATGTGTCTCTGGGTAACCTTTAAATTCAGAACACCTGAAGAATTTAGCAGATTCTGAAAAAATCTGAAACTAGGAAACAGCTGTTCGGTTTTAAACATAATTGAGATTTTACTGGACAATAAAACATAGAATCATAGAATCATAGAATCATAGAATCATAGAATCATAGAATGGTTTGGGTTGGAAGGGACCCTAGAGATCATCTAGTTCTAAGCCCCTGCTATGGGCAGGGACACCTCCCACTAGACCAGGTTGCTCAAAGCCTGGGCAAGTAAGAACTTGTCCAGTTTGCAATGCTGCCTCCAGCAAAAGGAAGGTCCCCAGAGGCAGAGCGAGTCAGTGTGCTAGCAACATGGAAGAGCTGCAGTTCATGGGGTGATCCTCTGGGCCTTCAACTCAAAGGAGTCACAAAGAAGAAAAAAAGCATGCAAGATAAAAAAAAAGAGAAGAGAAGAGAAGAGAAGAGAAGAGAAGAGAAGAGAAGAGAAGAGAAGAGAAGAGAAGAGAAGAGAAGAGAAGAGAAGAGAAGAGAAGAGAAGAGAAGAGAAGAGAAGAGAAGAGAA